>JBBGZY010001595.1:0-2500 GCA_037952925.1 Lithobates clamitans
ATATTTCCCATGGTGAGTGCAGCACGCTTAATGATAAAAGGTAAGTAAAGGTGAAGTGAATAAGCCAGGTGATGTCAGTGGTTGGTGAGGACACCAAGTGGGTACAAGCAGGCGTTGCATCCTTAGCAACCATCAACAGCAATAAGCTATCACATTTGCCCATGCTGAATGCCCTAAAAGTACAGACCAAACATTGAGTTCATCCCTAGTTCTCAGATTACTTTTAAACTTCTTCTACTTTGAGGTTATGTCCTTGGGTTCTTGATCGTATCTTCACATTGAACATACCGCCTCCCCCCCCCCCCCCAACCTTATTCACACCCCTCATCTACCGTATTTAAAAGTTTTAGCCATGTAGGAGAACAAAAACCAAAAGTTCCTCCTGGAAAATCTTGATGATATATTTCATTTCTAGGTGATAGAAGGGTCCGCAGGGGGTGGCAGAGTTCCATCAGCTCTTTCCGAAGAAAGGAAAGGACGAAGGAAGGAAGAAAGGGGAAAGGGAAGTTGTAAAGCGCTGCGCAAACTGTTGGCGCTATTTAAAACCTGTATAATAATAAAGGGAAGCAGAGAAGGAAGGGAAAAGGAAAGTAGATAAGGAAGAAAGGAAAGGAAAAGAAAGGTGGGAAGGAAAGAAAGAAGGAAGGAAAGCAAAGAAAGAAAAAAAAAAGGAAGAGGAAAGGGGAAAAGGGAAAGAGAACAGGAGAGAGGGAAGTAGGGAAAGTGGGAAAGAAGGACAGAAAGGTAAGGTGTGAAGGAAAGGAAAGGAAAGGAAAGGAAAGGAAAGAATAGGAAAGGAAAGGAAAGGAAAGGAAAGGAAAGAATAGGAAAGGAAAAGAAGAGAGAAGAAGATAGGGAAGGAAGGAAAGGGATAAGGGAGGAAGGGCAAAGAAAAGTAGAGAAGGGTTGAAGAAAGGAAGGAAGGGGAAAGGAAAAGGCAAAGGAAAGCAGAGAAGGAAGAAAGGAAAGGAAGGAAAGAAAAGATGGAAGAAAGGAAAGTATAGAAGGAAAGGAAAAGGGAAGGAAGGAAGGAAGGAAGGAAGGAAGGAAGGAAGGAAGGAAGGAAGGAAGGAAGGAAGGAAGGAAGGAAGGAAAGGGAAAGATAAAGGAAAGCAGAGAAGGAAGGGAAAAGGAAAAGCAAAAGGAAAGTAGATAATGAAGAAAGGAAAGGAAAAGAAAGGTGGGACGGAAGGAAAGCAAAGAAAGCAAAGGAAAAGGAAAGGAAAGGAAGAGGAAAGGGGAAAAGGAAGAGGAAAAGAGAACAGGAGAGAGGGAAGTAGGGAAAGTGGGAAAGAAGAGACAGAAAGAAAGGAAGGTGGAAGGAAAAGGAAAGGAATTGTGACTCCCAGTCCAGGCATGTTTTATTTTGCAGCACAACAAGAAAGCAGCAATCAGCGTGATAACATCCAGACACTTGTATGAATTGTTCGTCAGCGGCTTCTATCACACCAATTATCTCCAATGATTTACACATTATTAGCAGAGTTAAGTTATTACCAGCTGGGTGTCGCCATGAAAGGTTACCGCCGGCACAGATCAGAGATTGCGGTAAGCACATGGCGGGGATATAATTAAAGAAACACGTTGCAGATTAAATAGAAATTTTGCTGCCGCAACTTTTTTGTTTTCAAAGCTGATACGATCTCTAATTTCTCCTTCCTGAGAGTGAACGTTTAGTCGGCACATTTAAAACAGAAGATCATCTTCACAAAGTCAGAGAGATCAGAGGAGGCTTCCTGGAGGAAGAGAGGAAATGTGATGAGTCAGGACGACTCGGCACTCCTCCCGGGAAATTACCGGATCAGAACCGCAGACAGAATCCGGGAAATTCCTGATCACCAAAGTACATTCTTCTATAGGTTTATATTATATACGTGAAACATGAGACTCCGGTCCAGAAAGAAGGAAGATAACAGAACACAACACCTGGCAGCTCAGCGCCTTCACCTGTACCTTGCAGCACCGAGAGCCTGGCTTCAGTCACCAGCAGGGCTCGATCTGCATGGAGTACTTATGCTCTGCCGTGTTCTCCCCATAATTTTGTGATTGTGGTGAGGCATTAGAGTGTAAGCTCCTCTGGTACAGAGACTGATGTGATTGGCTCAGTGATCTCTGTACAGCACTGCGGTATATGTCAGAGCTATATAAATGTATAATAATAATAGTGTGTGACTGTGGGGGAGGGGGGACATTAGAGTGTAAGCTCCTCTGTATAGAGACTGATGTGACTGTGGGGGAGGGGACATTAGAGTGTAAGCTCTTCTGTATAGAGACTGATGTGACTGTGGGGGAGGGGACATTAGAGTGTAAGCTCCTCTGTATAGAGACTAATGTGACTGTGGGGGGAGGGGACATTAGAGTGTAAGCTCCTCTGTACAGAGACTGATGTGACTGGCTCAGTGTTCTCTGTACAGCACTGCGGTATATGTCAGAGCTATATAAATGTATAATAATAATAGTGTGTGACTGTGGGGGGGTGTACATTTTTGTTTATTAAAAA
>JBBGZY010001595.1:5000-254418 GCA_037952925.1 Lithobates clamitans
GAAATGTAGTTTCGTGACTCCCAGGCTCATAGTGACTTGTGAAGTGGCGGTCATTATTGTTTCATTATCGTCCATGAGAATAACCAGCCCGATACATCCCAGAATTACCTGATTAGAAATAAATCCAAAAACGAGAAATCGCTCCACATGCATCATATGTAGAGAAATATTCCTGGGATTTTGGAATGGGGTGTTCTACAGACTCATCATTGAAGTGGGTTCCAGTTCTCATACCTTATAGGCCAGGAGGTCCCTTATGGACCAGGAGGCTACTTATGGACCAGGAGCCCCTTATGGACCAGGAGGCCACTTATAGACCAGAAGGCCACTTATGGACCAGAAGGCCACTTATGGACCAGGAGGCCTCTTATGGACCAGAAGGCCTCTTATGAACCAGGAGGCCCCTTATGGACCAGGAGCCCCTTATGGACCAGGAGGCCACTTATGGACCAGAAGGCCATTTATGGACCAGGAGCCCCTTATGGACCAGGAGGCCACTTATAGACCAGGTGGACACTTATGGACTAGGAAGCCCCTTATGGACCAGGAGGCCACTTATGGACCAGGAGGTCCCTTATGGACCAGGAGGCCACTTATGGAACAGAGGCCACTTATGGAACAGGAGGCTCTTTATGGACCAACAATTTTTACATTCCCATTATGGGCACGTTTATTCGTCATTACTTAAAGAGGAACTAAACTCACTCCAACAACTCTCCCTTAATTTATCCCCCCCCCCCCCCCCTTAGAATAGCTAAAAAGATATTATTCTATTTTGTACCTTTTTATACTTTTTTTGTGCTGCTAAGCAGTACTTCTGGATTTCCAGCCTAGGCCAGGCCCCAATGCCTCCTGGCCATATTGCTATATTACAGCTATCACAGGAGGCAGTGTGTTTTCTACGCTGCAACCATGCAGTGCACATGTGCAACAGATTTGTGAGCATGCGCTCAAACGCCACTGGGCAGTATACTGGGAACCTTCCAAATGCTGGCCTCTCTTGTACACTCATGCAGAAAGCCCAGTGCACACCGGTCTCTGCTAGGTCCTAGATACCATTGGCACACGTAAATCAGAGTTTTAATGATGGCGGGGTGAAAGAGGGGCAGGGGGAGATAGTTCATTATGCGGTTTAATTCCACTTTGAAATAACAAAGTAATTCATAGAGAGAAAAAAGATCGATACCCACTGGAAAGTATTCCTGTTGCCTATGAATAGGGACTATAACGGCACAGCATAGGCGACAACAACCGATAAGATAAAACAGGGGCAGGCAACCCCCGGTGCTGGTGCCGCAAGCAACACACAAAGCCTCTTCTGCCGGCACTCGACTCTCTCCCCATCAGCAGAGCAGCGCAGGGAAGGGTCAGTGAGACAATAATACATTCCAATCTCAGAATTCCCCAAACCCCACTAAGGGGGAGGCTCTGCGCCCCCACACATTGTAAAAGATGGGAAACATTGATTGGTTCTCTAACTTTGCTGTAGCTGCGATCGTCAGCTTTTGTGATGGGGAAGAGATTGGGTGCAGTTCTGCTGGGGGGGGGGGGGGGTCCCTGTTTCCAGGGGGAGGAGGACTGTGATTGGCCACTGCTAAAGCCAATCACAGTCCTGCTAGCCCCGCCCACCATCTGAAGGAAGGTGACTCGCTTGGTTGCCGCTACCAATCTCAGAAAGAAGGGATTTCACTGTGATTGAGAAAACCCCAATCAGGTGACAATTTGTGGGGTTACTGTTGAGCTTCTGGAAAATTTGTTGAAATGATTCCTGAACCTTTGTGTCCCTTACTACTGAACCCCGACACTCTGTGTCCCTTACTACTGAACCCCGACACTCTGTGTCCCTTACTACTGAACCCCGACACTCTGTGTCCCTTACTACTGAACCCCGACACTCTGTGTCACTTACTACTGAACCCCGACACTCTGTGTCCCTTACTACTGAACCCCGACACTCTGTGTCCCTTACTACTGAACCCCGACACTCTGTGTCCCTTACTACTGAACCCCGACACTCTGTGTCCCTTACTACTGAACCCCGACACTCTGTGTCCCTTACTACTGAACCCCGACACTCTGTGTCCCTTACTACTGAACCCCGACACTCTGTGTCACTTACTACTGAACCCCGACACTTTGTGTCACTTACTACTGAACCCCGACACTCTGTGTCACTTACTACTGAACCCCGACACTCTGTGTCCCTTAGAGCCACAGCCGGTATTCAGCACAATGAAAATCACACCCAACCATTTTCCCCGGCTGCAGGGGCCCAACTTATGATCCTGAACGCAGGCCCACTGCTTTCAGAAAATGCCCCTGACCTGAGTTTATCATTGTACATCCATTCCAGATGCTTGTATGTGACATCACATACATCCCATACATCACATACACCCCATACATCACATACATCCCATACATCACACACATCCCATACATCACATACATCCCATACATCCCATACATCCCATACATCCCATACATCACACACATCCCATACATCACACACATCCCATACATCACACACATCCCATACATCACACACATCCCATACATCACACACATCCCATACATCACATACATCCCATACGTCCCATACATCCCATACGTCCCATACATCCCATACATCCCATACATCCCATACATTTATTTATTTATTTATTTCAGGTACTTATATAGCGCCGTCAATTTACGCAGCGCTTTACATATACATTGTACATTCACATCAGTCCCTACCCTCAAGGAGCTTACAATCTAAGGTCCCTAACTCACATTCATACATACTAGGGACAATTTAGACAGGATCCAATTAACCTACCAGCATGTCTTTGTCACATACATCCCATACATCCCATATATCCCATACATCCCATACATCCCATACATCACATACATCCCATACATCACATACATCATATACATCACATACATCATATACATCCCATACATCACATATATCCTATACATCACATACATCCCATACATCACATACATCCCATACATCCCATACATCCCATACATCCTATACATCACATATATCCCATACATCCCATACATCACATACATCACATACATCCCATACATCCCATACATCACATATATCCCATACATCAAATACATCCCATACATCACATACATCTCATACGTCACATACATCACATACATCCCATACATCCCATACATCCCATACATCACATACATCCCATACATCACATACATCATATACATCACATACATCATATACATCCCATACATCACATATATCCTATACATCACATACATCCCATACATCACATACATCCCATACATCCCATACATCCCATACATCCCATACATCACATATATCCCATACATCCCATACATCACATACATCACATACATCCCATACATCCCATACATCACATATATCCCATACATCAAATACATCCCATACATCACATACATCTCATACGTCACATACATCACATACATCCCATACATCCCATATGTCCCATACATCACATACATCCCATACATCCCATACATCCCATACATCTCATACATGCCATACATCTCATACATCTCATACATCCCATACATCACATATATCCCATACATCTCATACATCACATACATCACATACATCTCATACATCTCATACATCACATACATCCCATACGTCCCATATGTCCCATACATCCCATACATCACATACATCCCATACATCCCATACATCACATACATCCCATACATCCCATACATCACATACACCCCACACATCACATACATCACACACATCCCATACATCCCATACATCCCATACATCACATACATCCCATACATCACATACATCCCATACATCACATACATCCCATACATCCCATACGTCACATACATCCCATACATCCCATACATCCCATACATCCCATACACCCCATACATCACATACATCTCATACATCACATACATCCCATACATCACATACATCCCATACATCCCATACGTCACATGCGTCAGGATGTTAATTTCTCATTACTAAAGTAGTTTACAGCATTTACTTTATAAAAAATCCTTCTCGTAATTGAGAATGTTAAGTTGACATTTTTTGTTATAAAGTCGGAATGCTCAATTTCTTTGAAAACATTTTTTGGCACACTGTGCTCAAAAGGTTGCCTCCCCCTGAGATAAAATATAGTCTTTATTTGTACAAAGTTATAAGAGGAAATAAAAACAATATCATGCTTTATATATCTCATATGTTAAAAGGAAATAACACCATCTCTGTCCCAATAACAAATAAATCCTCATATACAGACTCAGATGGTAACAGTCCAGTGTGGTTGTTTGGTTGACAGAATATCAACCAAAAATCCAGAAAAAAACACACTGTACAAATGTAATAAACGGAGTTGCAGTTCAGTGAGTAAAATAAGTATTTGATCCCCAAGCAAAACATGACTTAGTAGTTAGTGGAGAAACCCTTGTTGGCAATCACAGAGGTCAGACGTTTCATTTCGTTTGCACACATCTCAGGAGGGATTTTGGTCCACTCTTCTTTACAGATCTTCTCTAAATCCTTAAGGCTTCTTGGCTGTCGCTTGTCAACTCAAAGTTTCAGCTCCCTCCATACATTTTCTATAGGATTAAGGTCTGGAGACTGGCTAGGCAATGACCTCAATGTGCTTCTTCTTCTTGAGCCACTCCTTTGTTGCCTTGGCGGTATGTTTTGGGTCATTGTCATGCTGGAAGGCCCATCTACGACCCATCTTCAGTGTCCTGGCTGAGGGAAGAAGGTTCTCATCCAAGATTTTGGTCCACTCTTCTTTACAGATCTTCTCTAAATCCTTAAAGGCTTCTTGGCTGTCGCTTGGCAACTCGTAGTTTCAGCTCCCTCCGTTAATTTTCTATAGGATTAAGGTCTGGAGACTCAATGACCTTAATGCGCTTCTTCTTGAGCCACTCCTTTGTTGCCTTGGTGGTATGTTTTGGGTCATTGTCATGCTGGAAGACCCATCCATGACCCATCTTCAGTGTTCTGGATGAGGGAAGAAGGTTCTCATCCAAGATTTTGGTCCACTCTTCTTTACAGATCTTCTCTAAATAAGTGTGTGAATTTTGTTTAAACGGAAAACCAAAAATGTGCTCTGGTCCCGGATCTATGGGCTGGTAAAATGTAGTTATTAAAATACACCAAAACATGGGGGACATGGGAAGCGTCCTATGGGCAGATGTTTAATTTGATGCTCAAAAATGAGAATCCCTCTCATACAACTTTCACATTTTGTGTTTTCTTTTAAGGAATTTTGGGGGATTCGTTGGAATTTGAGCTCCTTCTTTTTGTATTATTGTCTGGCTGTGGAACCGTCTTCTCACTGCACTGTATGAGGTGACCGCAGATCACCCGTCAGATAATGGTCGGCTCTGCTTTCCCTTCTCATGACAAATCCTAATGGGAGCAGAAGTGTAGAAGCTCGGTGAACATGGAGCAGATCGCTCTCCTATTGGTGGTCAGGGGGTCAATCGACGCTTCTGAAGTCATCTAAAAGGTTGTGCGTTGGGCTGTGTTATATCAACGACCTTCACACAAATCTAATGAGACCCCTTGATGGATCTCCCGGAGTTCTTCTCATAACCCTGTGCCAGGTCAGTGCTGGAGCCTCCAACTGAACTCCGGGCAGATATAAAAGACACACATTCAGCTCTGGATTCATTAACACATCTGTAGCCGAGCGCTGGGCTACGGCAATATGGAGAAGGAGACATTGTATTTAATTTTTCTCCCCCTCTACTGAGCTGCTAATGTTGCACCGTTCTCCTCTGGGCAGCAGAGGGAGTGTTAAAGCCAAGAAAGCCCATAGACTTCTATGCCGAGCACTGAGAATCCTGGGAGTTGTAGTTTGAGACAGCATCTATATATTGAGACACTCCTTACACTACAGATCCCAATAGGCTCTGTGCAGTAGGAGGAAGGGAGAGATGATTTTTATTAGCCTGCCCGGGAAAGTACTTCCTTTTAACTGAGGGAGTCAGAAGGAGAGCGCCTCTGTCTGGATATTTGTCTGCCAGTGGAGACCAAACCAGCAGAGATCCGAGCCTGAGACTGGGAGTGAGGACACCCAGGAGCAGCGCAGCACCGCCCACATTTACAGCACCTGCACCGCTGCAGCAGGGAGACTAGAGCATCCCATCACCCTCTGCTTCCCACCACTGATCTTATACGTGCTCTGGCATATTCAATGGGCTGCCATAAACACGAAAAATCACACAAAAGAAGTGCATGAACCTTCTAAAAAATAGAAAACGCATGGTACCTTGTTACTATTCTTTTTGGCACTCGTGACCATGCACAGATTTGCACGAAAGCATGTGCATCAGCAATGTGGGAGGGGGAAACACGCCTGCACATGGTTGCACCTGTAGGTGTGAATCAAGCTGTGTGTTTCTGTGTGCTGTAGTAACGCACAGCTTTCCTCCCAACTTTTTGAGATGGGAACGAGGGACACCTATTAGCAAAGGTACGGTGCCTTGAAAAAATATTCATACCCCTTGAAATTCCCCACATTTTGTCACGTTACAACCAAAAACGTAAATGTATTTTATTGGGATTTTATGTGTCAGACCAACACAAAGTGTGTGGGAGCAAAATGATAAATGATACAAATAAATATGTGAAAAGTGTTGGGTACATTTGTATGGCGCCCCCCGGAGTCAATACTTTGTAGAACCCCCTTTCTCTACAAGTCTTTTTAGGGGTGTCTCTACCAGCTTTGCACATCTAGAGAGGACATTTCTTCCCATTCTTCTTTGTAAAATATCTCAAGCTCTGTCAGATTGGATGGAGAGCGTCTGTGATCAGCAATTTTCAAGTCTTGCCACAGATTCTCAATGTGATTTAGGTCTGGACTGTGACTGGGCCATTCTAACACATGAATATGCTTTGATCTAAACCATTCCATTGTAGCTCTGGCTGGATGTTTCGGGTCGTTGTCCTGCTGGAAGGTGAACCTCCGCCCCAGTCTCAAGTCTTTTGCAAGTCTCAAGTCTTTTGTAGACTCTAACAGGTTTCCTTCTAAGATTGTCCTGTATTTGTCTCCATCCATCTTCCCATCAACTCTGACCAGCTTCCCTGACCCTGCTGAAGAAAACCATCCCCGCCTCATGATGCTGCCACCACCATGTTTCACGGTGGGGATGGTGTGTTCAGGGTGATGTGCAGTGTTAGTTTTCCCCACACATAGCGTTTTACTTTTAGGCCATAAAGTTGAATTTTGGTCTCATCTGACCAGATCACCTTCTTCCACATGTTTGCTGTGTCCTCCACATGGCTTCTCACAAACTACAAACAGGACTTCTTATGACTTTCTTTCACCAATGTCTTTCTTCTTGTCACTCTTCCATAAAGGGCAGATTTGTGGAGAACACGACTAATAGTTGTCCTGTGGACAGATTCTCCCACCTGAGCTGTGGATCTCTGCAGCTCCTCCAGAGTTACCATGGACCTCTTGGCTCTTCTCTGATGAATGCTCTCCTTGCCCGGCCGGTCAGTTTAGGTGGACGGCCATGTCTTGGTAGGTTTGCAGTTGTGCCATACTCTTTCCATTTTCAGATGATGGATTGAACAGAGCTCAGTGAGATGTTCAAAGCTTGGGAGATTTTTTTATAACCTAACCCTGCTTTATACTTCTCCACAACTTTATCCCTGACCTGTCTGGTGTGTTCCTTGGCCTTCATGATGCTGTTTGTTCACTAAGGTTCTCCAACAAACCTCTGAGGGCTTCACAGAACAGCTGTATTTATACTGAGATTACATGACACACAGGTAGACTCTATTTACTAATTAGGTGACTTCTGAAGACAATTGGTTCCACTAGATTTTAGTTAGGGGTATCGGAGTAAAGGGGGCTGAATACAAATGCCCCTCCCCCACACTTTTCACATATTTATTTGTATCATTTTCCTTCCACTTCACAATTATGTGACGCTTTGTGTTGGTCTATCACAACTCTATCACATTTATATATTCCTTTAAATTTACAAATGCAGCAATTTAGAAATTGGATGAAAGGTTTAGTGCTGGGAAACAGTGGCGTCAATAGGGGGGGGGGGGGCAGAGAGGGCCATGGCCCCCCAAACATTATATTGTGCCCCCTATGCGCCCCCCCAATTAAAACAGCAAACACTTTTTAAAAGAGAAAAGGTGCATTTTATATACAACTATATAGATCAGACAAAAATGAGGGACAAATGAGGATGGAAGACAGAGGGACAGAGAAGGTTTGTTCTGAATCAGGGACAGTCCCTCAAAATCCGGGACAGTTGGAAACTATGCGCACAGGATTTTGCCTGTATTCCCACAATGCATACATTGCAGTGGCAGCCCGTCCATACGGGGCGCAGAGTCCCCCCTAATCCATGCTGCCTCCGACCCCCCTAATCTACATGCAGGGCAAGGGGCGCATGGATTTCAATGGAGATTTCTTTTTTTTGAAGCACAGGATTAGATCCTGAGGCTCTAATTGGCTTAAAAAAAGGGTGGGCTCGAGGCGCGGGGGGGGGGGGGGATTCGATCGTCACATGTACACATGTAAATCGGGTACAATGACACGCTCACCTAGGCGAGAATGGGGGAAGTGCACAGCCCAAAAATGGCTGAAATGTGTGAGTTTTTATTCTTCTTCAATTTGCCCAAATTTTTGCAACTCTGCAGGAACTTTTCCCTCCCTTTACAAAGTACAAAGTATGGAAAAGTGTGATTTAGGTATTAAGTAAATGGTAAAATAAAGACTTGAAAATAAAATAATAAAGCAAAAAATAAACACACCGACTTGAGGGAGATTCTTACAAATCCAGTAATGGATTATTATGCCAGGTCTCGGGGGGAATCAAATTATCATCCAATTCCGAGTGAAAAAAGTTTGAAAGTCAGATTTTTTTCCCGGCTATTATTTTTATCGTATTTGAAATATGACAAACATAGGAGAGACTTTTCCCTTGGCAGCTTTAAACATCCATTAAGCTGTCAGTTTTATTTATTTCGAAAATTGCAAACTTGTTATTTTTTTTATTTTTTTATTTAAAGCATCATTTTTTTTTTTTAAATTGAGGAATTGTTTTAAAGAAAATTGAAATGTATTAAAAAAAAAAGAAAGTAATGGGTCACCTCTAAAAATAATTATAAAAAAAATATTCAATATAATATCATTCTAATTATTATAATATATAATCGTATAGTATATAATAAAATGTATGAAATACTATTATCATATTATATTATTAAAATTATATTATTTAATATAGCATAATTATAAATATGTACAGTGGATATAAAAAGTCTACACACCACTGCTGGTAAAATGTCAGGTTTCTGTGATATAAAAAAAAATGAAACAATTTCAGAACTTTTCCCACCTTTAATGTGACCTATAAACTGTACAACACAATTGAAAAATAAACTGAAATCTTTGGGGGGGAAGTAAAAATAAAAAGCGAAAATAATGTGGTTGCATAAGTCTGCACACCCTCTTATAACTGGGGATGTCGCTGTGCTCAGAATTAAGCAATCACATTCAATCTTGTGTTAAATAGGAGTCAGTACACACCACCCATCATTTAAAGTGCCTCTGATTAACAACAAATGAAGCTCAGCTGTTCTAGTAGGTCTTTCCTGACATTTTCTTAGTCGCCTCCTACAGCAAAAGCCATGGTCCTCAGGGAGCTTCCAAATCATCAGAGGGATCTCATCGTTAGAAGGTATCAGTCAGGAGAAGGTCCAAGGCATTAAATGTACCATGGAACACAGTGAAGAACGTCATCATCAGGTGGAGAAAATATGGCACAACAGAGACATCACCAAGAACTGGACGTCCCTCCAAAATTGATGGAAAGACGAGAAGAAAACTGGTCAGGGAGGCGGCCAAGAGGCCTACAGCAACATTAAAGGAGCTGTGGGAATATCTGGCAAGTCCTGGTTGTGTGGTGACAACAATCCCCCGTATTCTTCATATGTCTGGGCTATGGGGTAGAGGGACAAGACGGAAGACTTTTTTTACCAAGAAAAACATCCAAGCCCGGCTACATTTTGCAAAAACAAATTTGAAGTCTCCCAAAAAGCATGTGGGAAAAGGTGTTCTGGTCTGATGAAACCAAGATCGAACTTTTTTCGCCATAATTCCATAAGATATGTTTGGCGCAAAAACAACACCGCACATCACCAAAAGAACACCATACCCACCGTGAAGCATGGTGGTGGCAGCATCATGCTTTGGGGCTGTTTTTCTTCAGCTGGAGCCTTAGTCAAGGTGGAGGGAATCATGAACAGTTTCAAATACCAGTCAATATTGGCACAAAACCTTCAGGCCTCTTAAATTCTTTATTCAAGACCCACCTTCTTGAATACAGAATGTCCTCACTGATTGCTTTTTTATTGGATTTGTCTTGGTCAGGGGGGGGTTCGTTTTGGAGGCCAGTAGCTGTATTTTTAATAATTATGTAATAATTATTTTTTATAAAATAATATAATAACATTATTATTATTATTATTATTATTGTTATACCAGATTTATATAGCGCCAACAGTTTACTCAGCGCTTTACAATGTAGAGGGGGGACAACACAATTACAGTACAGTTCAATACAAAAGGTACAGGAGGGCCCGGCTCATAAAGCTTACATTCTAAAGGGAGGGGGTGGTGGTAGAAAAGGTAATAGATGCGGAGAATGATTTGATGGGGGTGGCTCGGGGACAGTTGTTAGGTGGGTGTGGGATAGGCTTCCCTGAATAAATGAGTTTTCAGGGATCTCCTAAAGGTGGACAGGGTAGGGGCTCATCGGACATACCAGGGCAGGGAGTTCCAGAGGATGGGAGAGGCTCTGGAGAAGTCCTGAAGGTGGACAGGTTAGGGGCTGATCGGACATACTGGGGCAGGGAGTTCCAGAGGATGGGAGAGGCTCTGGAGAAGTCCTGAAGGTGGACAGGGTAGGGGCTGATCGGACACACCGGGGCAGGGAGTTCCAGAGGATGGGAGAGGCTCTGGAGAAGTCCTGAAGGTGGATAGGTTAGGGGCTGATCGGACATACCGGGGCAGGGAGTTCCAGAGGATGGGAGAGGCTCTGGAGAAGTCCTGAAGGCGAGCATGAGAGGAGGTAATAAGGGAGCTAGAGAGCAGGAGGTCCTGGGAGGAGCGGAGGGGGCGATTTGGGTGATATCTGCAGATGAGGTTGGTGATGTAGATGGGGGCGATGTTGTGAATGGCCTTGTATGTTATGGTTAGCATTTTGAATTTTATACGGTGGGGGAGGGGAAGCCAGTGAAGGGATTGGCAGAGAGGGGCAGCAGTCACGGATCGATTAGTGAGGTGTATTAGTCTA
Source organism: Lithobates clamitans (assembly GCA_037952925.1). NCBI lineage: Eukaryota > Metazoa > Chordata > Amphibia > Anura > Ranidae > Lithobates > Lithobates clamitans. Next base: position 16,350 of record JBBGZY010001595.1, read on the forward strand.
GCAGCAGCTTTCATAATAGACTGAAGGGGGGAGGAGCCTGTGTAAGGGTCGGCCATTAAGGAGAGAGTTGCCGTAGTCGAGGCGGGAAATAATCAAGGAGTGAATAAGTTGCTTTGTGGTGTCATTAGTCAGGAAGGGTCGAATTCTGGAGATGTTGCGGAGGTTAAGGCGGCAGGATTTAGCCAGTGATTGGATGTAGGGGCTGAAGGAGAGGTCAGAGTCAAGGATTACACCCAGGACCCTGGCATGTGTGGAGGGACCAATGGTTGTGTTGTTGATATTAATGGTGAAGTCACAGGAGGGGGACCGTGAAGGAGGAAATACAACAAGCTCAGTTTTAGAAAGATTGAGTTTGAGGATGTGGTGTGACATCCATACCGATATGTCATTCAGCAAGTTTGAGATCCGTGAGGAGATCGAGGGGGTGAGTTGAGGAGTGGAGAGATAGATCTGTGTGTCATCGGCATAGAGGTGGTATTGGAAGCCATGGGAGGTGATCAACTGGCCCAGGGAAGAGGTATAGAGTGAGAATAGGAGGGGCCCAAGGACAGAGCCTTGGGGTACCCCAACAGAAAGAGGAAGGGGAGCGGAGGAGGTGGAGTTGTAAGTGACACTGAAAATGCGCTGAGATAGGTAGGAGGAGAACCAGGATAAAGCAGAATCACGGAGGCCAAGGGAGTAGAGTTTGCTGAGGAGGAGCAGGTGGTCAACTGTGTCAAAGGCAGCAGAGAGGTCTAAGAGTATGAGTATGGAGTAGTGGCCATTGGTTTTGGCAGTTATTAGGTCATTGGTGAGTTTTAGTAGGATAGATAGATAGATAGATAGATAGATAGATAGATAGATAGATAGATAGATAGATAGATAGATAGATAGATAGATAGATAGATAGATAGATAGATAGATAGATAGATAGATAGATAGATAGATAGATAGATAGAGGCTGCTTGTAGTCTCCACCTGAGGTGTATGTGACATGGTGACAACACAGGAGCACATTTCAGACATGGTTGCCACCCCATAACATGAAGTGCCCAGGCAAGGACCTCCATGGCAGGATCACCAGGGATTAATTTAATCCGAATGGCTGATTTTAAAAGATTGAAAACAACGTTTAAAAGTACATTAACATGTTCAAATTAAAATGTATCGTTTTCTTAAACATTGTATGTTATGGACATCCTCGGACTCCCGTGTTGCGGGCCTGTACATAGTCCCGGGTGGGGAGGACACACGCACAGACCCTGATGAGGAGAAATGTAAACCTTCAATATTCTCCTATATGATGTAAGACAACATTAGTATAAATTCCCGGGTAATTATAAACGTATTATTGCCATGGCTGTTGCTTATGCAAATTATCGTTAATGAGCAATTGGAAATTCGTTCAGCCTCATCCTGCATATTGCTAAATCACACTGTATGCTAATGAACTTTATATATTTCATTGCACGTTTTCATTGTATGCTTAATTTTTGTTATTTTACCCCATAAGTACCAGTTCTGGGTAAGGCGATGTGTGTTCTGGTAATGTTCCATGCTGGCTTCCAAAATTTGGAACTCACCACTTCCCATTAAAGCAGTGAAAGTATAGACAGTGCGGGGACACATCGGGGACACCTTCCTTTGTATCAAGGGAGCGCCATTTTTTTTGTACTGATTCACCCGCCAAGCTGTGACGTTTAGAGGAGGCGTGGTCTGAGCGCCATACACCCGTACACATTTCTAGGGAACATTTGCATAGAAATGGGGATTTTGGTTTTCAAATATTGCCATATACATTCAAGCTTACCAACTGGGGGGAGTGGGTGTAGGTGGGGCAGGTATTATATGACCCCCCCCTACAGAGACATATTCTGTGCTGTTACGGCTCCACCACTAGGGAAACCCAGAAATGAGGCGATCGACTAGAAAGAGCACAGAAATCCTACAACCCTGGAGAGCTTGTTGGTAAACTGAATTTGCTGCCATTTCCCCACCAAGCTGGCCAGGGACTCACATCTTCACGAGTTTGGGTGCGCACATACCTGTTTTAGGGAGGAACTCCACCATTTTGTGTCCCACATGCTCCTTGAGGCCCACTGTAAGAGTCCAGGGCTTACTACGCATGCACCAATGACGAGGAAATCCGTGCCAATTGAGCATGCGCCAAAGATGCCTCAGTGCGCTAACCCGTACCTGCGCAGAAGACTTGATGGAAAAAGGCAGGAAAATGCCCAGGAGGAGCACAGGAAGTGACCTCAACCTGAAGGAAAAAGGCGGGAAAATGCCCAGGAGGCACACAGGAAGTGACCTCAACCTGAAGGAAAAAGGCGGGAAAATACCCAGGAGACGCACAGGAAGTGACCTCAACCTGAAGGAAAAAGGCGGGAAAATGCCCAGGAGGCACACAGGAAGTGACCTCGAATTTCCCTATATAAAGCCCAGCCCAGACACTGCCAAATTTCTGGATTATCTTCAGTCCCCCCTTGTTCCTGTGCTAGTGTGTGATCTGTCTGAACCTGTTGTGACCTGGAAACCTATTTGACTACTCTTGATTGCTGCTTGTCATTGACCTTGGATTTGTACTTTAATCATTCTACTTCTTTGCCCCTTTTGTACTCAGCTGCCAGATTGGAACCGACCCGACCATTCTACTTTTGATTAACCATTTTATACTTCGTTGCCCAACTGGACTTGACATCGGTTCGGATCTTGGACAAAGGCTTGCACGGTGCTCCGCACTACTGGCACCCGTGCCACTCGGTGTCCACCAAGTCTCTGTCTCCATCTCCAGAGGCTTCAAGGACCCGAGGTGCAAGGGAGGCCTCCCCACTACTTTGGTCTCACATCAGGTACGTGACACCCACACTATTCACAGCACTCACATTTTCCTGGCCCAAGACCCACGTTTTTGAATAAAGAATGTCCATACAGTCTGCCTTTTCAATGGTTTTGTTATGGTCAGGGGTCGGGCGGGCTTGGAAACCAGTAGCTATAGCAGTAGAGAGGCTCCCACCGACCAGCAGGATAGGTACACAAGCCGGTCCTCTCTGGCAGATGACACAGGCTCACCCGAGATGTGGGGCCTAAGCACTTACCGGTGTTCACCAGAGCTCTCGATGGTGGAGATGGGTTTTGCTGCATGTTAATACCAGGTTGTGTCCTCAGGATCACCCCCATCAGGAAGTCCAGTAGCAGATATAGCAGGTTGGGATCAAGCAGAAGTCAGTAAACTAGCCAAAAGTCAGTAACAAGTGGTTGCAGGGGATCAAGCAGAAGTGTAGCTGAGGAACAAGCCAAAGGTCAGTAACGAGTGGTAGTGGAGATAAGGACAGCTGCAGGCATGACAAGGAGCAAAATATCGGCTGGAGAAAGCACAATAATCTAGCAAACAGGAAGTGCAGAGACATGGCTTAGATAGGAAGTTCATAGAAGGTGCAAAAAGTTCAAGGTTCGCCAGAAACCAGGTTCAAGGCAAGATTACCCAAGGAATCAGATAGGGTGTGGACCAGCATGTCAAGAGAAGAGAAGAGCTACTGCTGGAAGCAGTAAAGGTCGTGGGTTCAGCCACAAGCAAACAGTTTAAGGATCGCCAGAGACAAAGGTTCAAGGCAAGGAATCAGAGAGTGTGCTGTACAGCTTCTCAAGTGGCTCTGTAAGAAAAGAGCTACTGCTGGAAGCAGCAAAGGTCGTGGGTTCAGTTCCTGGCTCTGACAGGTTTTCTGAAAAATGATATGGACAAAAAAGTGTCACAATGGCTTCATACCTTTTTCCTGTTTACAGTAAGGAACACATCAGTGCCACCAACTCAAACTCTTAAAGTCCAGCCATCCTCCCAAATTGCTCTTTCATGAGTCGAGTCCTCCAGCAGTAGGTCCTCACATGGAGCCTCGCTCCTGGGTCTGGGCCCAAAAAGTCTTCTACTCTTCCAAGCTTCAAACCTACATGCTGTAGGTCAAGGGTAATCACCTCATGTCCACCTTTTGCCAAGGACTCCACCCACATCCGAATATAAAGGGCACAGTACTCCTCTCACTGACATCACCAGGAGGGTGGTCTCTCTAAAAGGGACACTACCATCTGCTTACAACCCAATCCGGATGGAGGACACAGTGTAGATAAATTTCAAAGAGCAAATGGCATTCAGGTAGAGAGGATGGTGAGGGAGACTCACCAGCCCCAGGTGAGGGACCAAAAGGGCTCAAGGCATGCGCACTGCGGAAACCGGCAATCAGAGGGTCAGGAAGAGGAACCATAAAGGGAGGGCAGCCAATCCAGAGGAAATTGGGAGAGCAACAGAGAGGAACAGGTGAGTGTTGAACTGCCATTTTCATCTTCTTCATCCTTCTCATCCTTGGTCTTCCAAGCTACAAACCTACATGCTGTAGGTCAAGGGTAATCACCTCGTGTCCACCTTCTGCCAAGGGCTCCACCCACATCCGAATTTAAAGGGCACAGTACTCAACCCACTGACATCTCCAGGGGGATGGTCTCTCTAAAAGGGACACTACCATCTGCTTACAAGCCAATCAGGATGGAGGACACGGTGCAGATAAACTTCAAAGAGCAAATGGCATTCAAGAGAGAGGATGTTGGGTAAGATCCACCAGCCCCTGGTGAGGGACCAAAAGGGCTCAAGGCACGCACACTGCGGAAACCGGCAATCAGAGGGTCAGGAAGAGGAACTACAAAGGGAGGGCAGCCAATCCAGAGGAAGTTGGGACAGCAATAGAGAGGAACAGGTGAGTGTTGAACTGCCATTTTCATCTTCTTCATCCTTCTCATCCTTGGTCTTCCAAGCTACAAACCTACATGCTGTAGGTCAAGGGTAATCACCTCATGTCCACCTTCTGCCAAGGGCTCCACCCACATCCGAATTTAAAGGGCACAGTACTCTAGCCACTGACATCACCAGGGGGGTGGTCTCTCTAGAAGGGACAAACCAGTCTGGATGGAGGACACAGTGTAGATAAACTTCAAAGAGTAAATGGCATTCAGGTAGAGAGGATGGTGAGGGAGACCCACCAGCCCCAGGTGAGGGACCAAAAGGGCTCAAGGCACCCACACTGCGGAAACTGGCAATCAGAGGTTCAGGGAGAGGAACCACAAAGGGAGGGCAGCCAATTCAGAGGAAGTTGGGAGAGCAACATAAAGGAACAGGTGAGTGTTGAACTGCCATTTTATTCTTCTTCATCCTTCTCATCCTTGGTCTTCAAAACAAATGGCATTAAAGAGAGAGGATGGTGAGAGAGACCCACCAGCCCCTGATGAGGGACAAAAGGGCTCAAGCCACACACACTGCGGAAACCAGCAATCAGAGGGTCGGGGAGAGGAGCCATAAAGGGAGGGCAGGCAATCCAGAGGAAGTTGGGAGAGCAACAGAGAGGAACAGGTGAGTGTTGAACTGCCATTTTCATCCTCTTCATCCTTCTCATCCTTGGTCTTCCAAGCTACAAACCTACATGCTGTAGGTCAAGAGTAATCACCTCATGTCCACCTTCTGCCAAGGGCTCCACCCACATCTGAACATAAAGGGCACAGTACTCCTCCCACTGACATCACCAGGAGGGTGGTCTCTCTAAAAGGGACACTACCATCTGCTTACAAGGCCAATCAGGATGGAGGACACGGTGTAGATAAACTTCAAAGAGTAAATGGCATTCAGGTAGAGAAGATGGTGAGGAAGACGCACCAGCCCCAGGTGAGGGACCAAAAGGGCTCAAGGCACGCGCACTGCGGAAACTGGCAATCAGAGGGTCAGGAAGAGGAACCACAAAGGGAGGGCAGCCAATCCAGAGGAAATTGGGAGAGCAACATAAAGGAACAGGTGAGTGTTGAACTGCCATTTTAATCTTCTTCATCCTTCTCATCCTTGGTCTTCCAAACAAATGGCATTAAAGAGAGAGGATGGTGAGAGAGACCCACCAGCCCCTGGTGAGGGACAAAAGGGCTCAAGCCACACACACTACGGAAACCAGCAATCAGAGGGTCGGGGAGAGGAGCCATAAAGGGAGGGCAGGCAATCCAGAGGAAGTTGGGAGAGCAACAGAGAGGAACAGGTGAGTGTTGAACTGCCATTTTAATCTTCTTCATCCTTCTCATCCTTGGTCTTCCAAGTTACAAATCTACATGCTGTAGGTCAAGAGTAATCACCTCATGTCCACCTTCTGCCAAGGGCTCCACCCACATCCAAACATAAAGGGCACAGTACTCCTCCCACTGACATCACCAGGAGGGTGGTCTCTCTAAAAGGGACACTACCATCTGCTTACAAGGCCAATCAGGATGGAGGACACGGTGTAGATAAACTTCAAAGAGCAAATGGCATTCAGGTAGAGAGGATGGTGAGGGAGATGCACCAGCCCCAGGTGAGTGACCAAAGGGGCTCAAGGCACGCGCACTGCGGAAACCGGCAATCAGAGGGTCGGGGAGAGGAACCACAAAGGGAGGGCAGCCAATCCGGAGGAAGTTGGGAGAGCCACAGAGAGGAGCAGGTGAGTGTTGAACTGCCATTTTCATCTTCTTCATCCTTCTCATCCTCAGTTGCTTTGGAAGAACGCGGTCTGTGTCTGGTTCTTTGCAGATATTTAAAAGCAGGATGGAAAATTTACATTGCAAAAGAGGAAAAAAAATCGACAAATTGTTCCAGTTTGAAGTTGCAGCGCCGGCCATTGTGGGAGGCAGATGACCAATTTCTAACGATCAGCTGTGTATGGCCGGCTTCGGCAAAGCCGCACATTCCGGGTATTACACAGACGTGTCGGGGGGGGGGGGGGTCGCACTGCAGAATTTGGGTAGAAACATTCACATTAGACACAAGGTGCCTTTCTCTGTTGTCAGTGATTTTTGCCAATTATGGTAATGAGGGGGGGGGGGGGAACCTGCGAGAATTGGAGGGCCCGATGTCCGGCTCCTCCGGAGAGCTGCAACAACCAGCAATTCTTTATTCCATGAAATGAAAGTAAAAGTGACAGAGCGGCCTCTGCGAGTCGCAGTACTCGGCGCGGCGGTAGTAATAATGTTAATACACTCTCTGACACTAATACCCGCCTGTAATAAAGCATTATGCTAATAGCAATGCTCAGCGATAAGATGGTAGCAATTGTAATCATCAGTGACTCGCCGACTGTAATTTCATTTCCTCACCACTTCCACAGACTTTGGGACGGGAGGAAAAACAAATCACTATTAAAGAGGTCATTTTTAGCCGGCCAAGAGCGGAAATTCTGCAACAAGTGCTAATTGTACCCCTGGGGGTCCTTCACAGAGGTCCGGGGGGGGGGGGGGGTTCTGCTGGGTACATCATAATGAGAGTGTAAGGTTTCCAGCCTTATTCATAACATTGGCAGCGGATCATAGTACACTATGTAACCAAAAGTATTGGGACGCCTGCCTTTACACGCACATGAACTTTAATGACACCCCAGACTAAGACTGAGTTGGCCCAACCTTTGCAGCTTTAACAGCTTCAACTCTTCTGGGAAGGCCGTCCACAAGTTTGGGAGGGTGTCTATGGGAATGTTTGACCATTCTTCCAGAAGCTCATTTGTGAGGTCAGGCACTGATGTTGGAGGAGAAGGCCTGGCTCACAGTCTCCACTCTAATTCATCCCAAAGGTGTTCTATCGGGGTGAGGTCAGCACTCTGTGCAGGCCAGTCAAGTTCCTCCACCCCAAACTCGCTCATCCATGTCTTTATGGACCTTGCTTTGTGCACTGGTGGGCAGTCATGTTGGAACAGGAAGGGGCCGTCCCCAAACTCCTCCCACAAGGTTGGGAGCATGAAATTGTCCAAAATGTCTTGGTACGCTGACGCCTTAAGAGTTCCCTTGACTGGAACTGGGAGACCAAGCCCAACCCCTGGCAGGCTAGTCAAGTTCGTCCTCCCCAAACTCCCTCATCCATGTCTTTATGGACCTTGCTTTGTGCACTGGTACAAATCATTTGGTGGAGGGGGGATTATGGTGTGGGGGGTTGATTTTCAGGGGTTGGGTTGGCCCCTTAGTTCCAGTGAAGGGAACTCTTAAGGCGTCACCATACCAAGAAAATTTGGACAACTTTGTGGGAACAGTTTGGGGACGGCCCCTTTCTGTTCCAACATGACTGCGCACCAGTGCACAAAGCAAGGTCCATAAAGACATGGGTGAGCGAGTTTGGGGTGGAGGAACTTGGCTGGCCTGCACAGAGACCTGACCTCAACCCGATATATCACCTTTGCGATGAATTAGAGTGGAAACTGCAAGCCAGGCCTTCTTGTCCAACATCAGTGCCTGACCTCATAGATGCGCTTCTGGAGGAACGGTCAAACATTTACATAGACACACTTCTAAACCTTGTGGGCGGCCTTCTCAGAAGAGTTAAAGGTGTTATAACTGCAAAGGGCGGAGCCAACTCAATAATGAGAGACCAATGTGTGTGCCGGGAGCGGGATACATGGGAGAGACCAATGTGTGTGCTGGGGTTGGATACAGCGGAAAGGCCAATGTGTATGTCGGGAGCGGGATACAGAGGAGAGACCAATGTGTGTGCTGGGAGCGGGATACAGAGGAAAGACCAATGTGTGTGCTGGGAGCGGGATACAGAGGAAAGACCAATGTGTGTGCTGGGAGCGGGATACAGAGGAAAGACCAATGTGTGTTCTGGGAGCGGGATACAGAGGAGAGACCAATGTGTGTGCTAGGAGCGGGATACAGAGGAGAGATCAATGTGTGTGCTGGGAGCGGGATACAGGGGAGAGATCAATGTGTGTGCTGGGAGCGGGATACAGAGGAGAGACCAATGTGTGTGCTGGGAGCGGGATACAGAGGAGAGACCAATATGTGTGCTAGGAGCGGGATACAGAGGAGAGACCAATGTGTGTGCTGGGAGCGGGATACAGAGGAGAGACCAATGTGTGTGCTGGGAGCGGGATACAGAGGAAAGACCAATGTGTGTGCTGGGAGCGGGATACAGAGGAAAGACCAATGTGTGTTCTGGGAGCGGGATACAGAGGAAAGACCAATATGTGTGCTGTAAGTGGGATACAGAGGAGAGACCAATGTGTGTGCTGGAAGTGGGATACAGAGGAAAGACCAATGGGAGTGGAATACAGAGGAAAGACCAATGTGTGTCCTGGGAGCGGGATACAGAGGAAAGACCAATGTGTGTGCTGGGAGCGGGATACAGAGGAAAGACCAATGTGTGTGCCAGGAGCGGGATACAGAGGAAAGACCAATGTGTGTGCTGGGAGCGGGATACAGAGGAAAGACCAATGTGTGTGCTGGGAGCGGGATACAGAGGAGAGACCAATGTGTGTGCTGGGAGCGGGATACAGAGGAAAGACCAATGTGTGTGCTGGGAGTGGAATACAGAGGAAAGACCAATGTGTGCTGGGAGCGGGATACAGAGGAAAGACCAATGTGTGTGCTGGGAGCGGGATACAGAGGAGAGACCAATGTGTGTGCTGGGAGTGGATACAGAGGAAAGGCCAATGTGTGTGCTGGGAGCGGGATACAGAGGAAAGACCAATTTGTGTGCTAGGAGCGGGATACAGAGGAGAGACCAATGTGTGTGCCAGGAGCGGGATACAGAGGAAAGACCAATGTGTGTGCTGAAAGTGGGATACAGAGGAAAGACCAATGTGTGTGCTGGGAGCGGGATACAGAGGAAAGACCAATGTGTGTGCTGGGAGCGGGATACAGAGAAAAGACCAATGTGTGTGCTAGGAACGGGATACAGAGGAAAGACCAATGTTTGTGCTGGGAGCGGGATACAGAGGAAAGACCAATGTGTGTGCTAGGAGCGGGATACAGAGGAGAGACCAATGTGTGTGCTGGGAGCAGGATACAGAGGAGAGACCAATGTGTGTGCTGGGAGCGGGATACAGAGGAGAGACCAATGTGTATGTCGGGAGCGGGATACAGAGGAAAGACCAATGTGTGTGCTAGGAACGGGATACAGAGGAAAGACCAATGTGTGTGCTGGGAGCGGGATACAGAGGAGAGACCAATGTGTGTGCTGGGAGCGGGATACAGAGGAAAGACCAATGTGTGTGCTGGGAGCGGGATACAGAGGAAAGACCAATGTGTGTGCTGGGAGCGGGATACAGAGGAGAGACCAATGTGTGTGCTGGGAGCGGGATACAGAGGAAAGACCAATGTGTGTGCTGGGAGCGGGATACAAAGGAGAGATCAATGTGTGTGCTGGGAGCGAGATACAAAGGAGAGATCAATGTGTGTGCTGGGAGCGGGATACAGAGGAGAGATCAATGTGTGTGCTGGGAGCGGGATACAGAGGAGAGATCAATGTGTGTGCTGGGAGCGGGATACAAAGGAGAGATCAATGTGTGTGCTGGGAGCGGGATACAGAGGAGAGATCAATGTGTGTGCTGGGAGCGGGATACAGAGGAGAGACCAATATGTGTGCCGGGAGCGGGATACAGAGGAGAGACCAATGTGTGTGCTAGGAGCGGGATACAGAGGAGAGACCAATGTGTGTGCTGGGAGCGGGATACAGAGGAAAGACCAATGTGTGTGCTGGGAGCAGGATACAGAGGAGAGATCAATGTGTGTGCTGGGAGTGGGATACAGAGGAAAGATCAATGTGTGTGCTGGGAGTGGGATACAGAGGAGAGATCAATGTGTGTGCTGGGAGCGGGATACAGAGGAGAGACCAGTGGGTGTGCCGGGAGCGGGATACAGAGGAGAGATCAATGTGTGTGCTGGGAGTGGGATACAGAGGAAAGACCAATGTGTGTGCCGGGAGCGGGATACAGAGGAGAGACCAATGTGTGTACTGGGAGCGGGATACAGAGGAGAGACCAATGTGTGTGCTGGAAGTGGGATACAGAGGAAAGACCAATGTGTGTGCTGGGAGCGGGATACAGAGGAGAGAGCAATGTGTGTGCTGGGAGCGGGATACAGAGGAGAGATCAATGTGTGTGCTGGGAGCGGGATACAGAGGAGAGATCAATGTGTGTGCCGGGAGCGGGATACAGAGGAGAGACCAATGTGTGTGCCGGGAGCGGGATACAGAGGAGAGATCAATGTGTGTGCTGGGAGTGGGATACAGAGGAGAGATCAATGTGTGTGCTGGGAGCGGGATACAGAGGAGAGATCAATGTGTGTGCTGGGAGCGGGATACAGAGGAGAGACCAATGTGTGTGCTGGGAGCGGGATACAGAGGAGAGACCAATATGTGTGCTAGGAGCGGGATACAGAGGAGAGACCAATGTGTGTGCTGGGAGCGGGATTAAAGAGGAGAGACCAATGTGTGTGCTGGAAGTGGGATACAGAGGAGAGACCAATGTGTGTGCTGGAAGTGGGATACAGAGGAGAGATCAATGTGTGTTCTGGGAGCGGGATACAGAGGAGAGATCAATGTGTGTGCTGGGAGCGGGATACAGAGGAGAGATCAATGTGTGTGCCGGGAGCGGGATACAGAGGAGAGATCAATGTGTGTGCTGGGAGCGGGATACAGAGGAGAGACCAATGTGTGTGCCGGGAGCGGGATACAGAGGAGAGATCAATGTGTGTTCTGGGAGCGGGATACAGAGGAGAGATCAATGTGTGTGCTGGGAGCGGGATACAGAGGAGAGATCAATGTGTGTGCCGGGAGCGGGATACAGAGGAGAGATCAATGTGTGTGCTGGGAGCGGGATACAGAGGAGAGACCAATGTGTGTGCCGGGAGCGGGATACAGAGGAGAGATCAATGTGTGTGCTGGGAGCGGGATACAGAGGAGAGATCAATGTGTGTGCTGGGAGCGGGATACAGAGGAGAGACCAATGTGTGTGCTGGGAGCGGGATACAGAGGAGAGATCAATGTGTGTGCCGGGAGTGGGATACAGAGGAAAGACCAATGTGTGTGCTGGGGATGAAATATATGGGGGAGACCAATGTGTGTGCTGGGAGTGGGATACATGGGGGAGACCAATGTGTGTGCTGGGAGCGGGATACATGGGGGAGACCAATGTGGGTGATATACTGGGCATGCTCTGTTCCAATAAGTTAACATATAAAGAAGGAATTGCCCACTGATAAAGCAAAAGTGCCTCCTATGTTTCATGGACATATCTTTATTATTTCTATGTAGATCCCATCCTATTACCATGACGGTGGTGTGATTTTCAGACCTTACCTTTTCTGTACTCCCATGTTTGACTTCCAGAGCTGCATTAACCACTCAAAAGAGTGTTACCAGGGTCTGCCTCGGAGGGTACATACGGGATTATCAGACTCACCCGTACTAAGGCCAATTTAGAAAAGATCCAATTAACCCATCAACATGGAAGAACATGCAAACTCCATGCAGATAGTTCCTGGCCAGGATCCAAACCAAAGACCCCAGTGCTACAAGGCAAAAGTGTGGCACAAGTGCTAACAACTAAGCTACCGCACAACCTATAAAAATATGAAGATGATATTAGATCCTGTTACCAGACTATATGTACGATAGGCTATCTTCTGTCGGTGAACTTTTTGGTAGGTTCTTAGTTATCCATGGTGAATTGTACCTCCTGGGTCTTCTGGTAATCTCACAGTTCAGTTCACTCGTTGCTACACTTAATGCCCCGGTGTTGGTACAACACCGGGGCATCATGGGGAAACACTCCGAGACAGCTGGGTAGGTAGCAAATCGTAGACAGGTCCTCTTTGTTTGCTATCCAAGAGGAAAGTTGTGATTTCCACACTTGCGATCAGCCCGACGAGTCGCTTGTCCACTTGTATCCTTGAGCGCGTTTTTTGTGAATTTTATCAGAACGAGGCTTTCCTGGAGATGTTTTTGAATTCCTTGGTAAATCTTGTATGGCTCTTCGAGGACACACCGTGAACGCAGCAAGGGGGGGCTCCTCGCACCTCCAACACAAAGTATCAAAGCCTCGTCTTGAGAACACATGTTGTACATCATGTGAACGTCTCACGTTTTTTTTTTTTTGGAGGCACCTGGTTTTAATTGCGCGGGGAACGTAGACACGGATGATCCCAGGTACACATGTGCAGAACCTGCCCCAAAATCTGGTTCCCATCAGCCGACGGGTCAGCAGAGAGTGAAGCCATTACATTCTGACATGCACTAAGTGACACAGTCAAAGGGAACGGAGGGGGGGGCGCAGGGGTTAATGTGTTTTAGGTTGATGTTTACATCATGACATGTATGGAAGTGACACTAAGTAGCAGCTGCGATCTATGGGAATGTTCACCGGTGAAGGAAATCAGATGAGGATTTCACCCGTACATTTTGCATCATCGAAAAAAATAAGAAAAAGACGCCAGTGAATTAATACAAAACATCCAGAGGGCCTCGTACACCTCCCGGAGGACCTCACTTCTGCCCCGCCGAAGAAACCAGGACAAAAAGGGATGCTGGGAAAAAAGAATAACCCCCCGAGGACGCTCTAGATGTTTTATATTATTGTCATCCAATAAAGCGCCAATGGTGTCAATGTAGAGAATTACAACCCCCCCCATGTTGAGGGCATGTGGCCTGGTAAGGTTCGGGGGGGGGGGTGCCTGCTCGTCCCCCCCCCTTTCCTGACCTGACAGGCTGCATGCCCAGATAAGGGTCTGGTATGGAATTTGGGAAGGGGGCCCACACCGTTTTTTTTTTTTCTTTGTTTTTCGGGTCAACCGTTATGATTGCAATTCGTAAACTCATAAATTCGTAAAATTCGTAAATTCGAAAATCCAAAAATCTGAAAATAAGAAAGAGAATATGAAAATTCGAAAGAACGAAAGTCCGAAAATTTGAAAGAATAACTACCGGTAGTTAGTATTAGTTAGTTACTGTATTTATCGGCGTATAACACGCGCCCCAAGTTTAGGAGGGAAGTTTAAGGAAAAAAAACTTACAATAAAATGTCCCCTGATTTTAAGGGGAAAAAAGTGCGTGTTATACGCCGATAAATACAGTAACTAACTAATAATAACTACCGGTAGTTATTCTTTCAAATTTTCGGACTTTCGTTCTTTCGAATTTTCGGATTTTCTTTCTTATTTTCAGATTTTTGGATTTTTTAATTTACAAGTTTTATGAATGTTCGAATTTTGGAATTTTCAAATTTATGAATTTACGAATTGCAATCACAATGGTTGACCCGAAAAACAAAGAAAAGAGCAAAAAAACGAATGAGACAAAAATGAACAAACTAACCCCCCCCCCCACCCCACCCCCAGTCCATACCAGGCCCTTCAAGTTTGGTATGGATTTTAAAGGGAATCCCACACCAAAATTAGTTATTTCAGATAATTCGTAACTTCAGATAATTTGTAGTTATTATTAGTTAGTTATTGTTTAGAATTGTTGGATTTTCGTTCTTTCGAACCCCCCCCCCCCCCCCCATTTGTCCTATTTACCATTATCTCCAAAAGAAATCCCCAAATTTGGGGTTCTCACCAAAACAGGAAAAGAGGGGAAAATTTGCCTTTAGTTCTACTTTAAGACTCTAGGTTCAAGATAACCTTTAGTAAACGATTTGCATGAAATAACGATGGTATGTAAATCTTCAATACGTTTCACCATAGGCTTCATCAGGAAGATGTAATAAGTAGTGAAGATCTGTCGTATAAACACCAAGTAGCTGTTATATTTGAATAGTAAACATTAAATACATAAAATAACTGTTCATAGCGCACTCACATATTGCGTCAACTTTTCCGAGGACCTAAGAGATGCAGCCAAACACAAACCAAGGGAGGCCGCCAACAAAACTTTTTGTTTATATGTCCTTACTAGTATTTGATCTTGTTCTCCATATTTCTGAACCACATGTTACAATGTTTTACATATAAGAATTGTTTTATCTTTTATGTTACACATTAGCCCTGATGAAGGGGGTGGAGGTACAGCCGAAACGCGTTGCATTTGCAAACAATCTATAAGGAAAGTTATTTTTTCATTTTTAGTATATTTTTAAATATATTTTACTATATTATGTTTACTACATTCTGATGTGGCACTTCAGTTCCTAATTCAATCAATCCCTACCAGAGCCCAAGTTGACCATGGAAGAAGCCCTGCGGTGTGCAGAAGCTGCTGGCCCAGTATTGTGATTTTCTATGGAACAAGAGGTGTGCCGCTCCAGGTGAGATCTTTGTACTGATTGGACTCCACACATGGGTGCTAGCCTCGGCTCGCTTCCATGGAATACATGTATGTAAAGGAAATGGCTGCACACCATGACGGTTTAAGTCCATTTATTGCAACATCCCAACAGTGATCCAACAATAATCCACACAGGACAGTAGCAGGTTGACGACAGAAGGTTGACGCCTTTCACACAAATATGCTGTCCTTATGTTGAATAATGGACATGGGCCGAACCCCCCTGTTCTGTTTGCAGCAGAAGACCCCCCTGTTCGCAGCAGAAGACCCAAATGGTGAACCCCATTGAAGTCTATGGGAGCTAAAACAGGAAAAATCAAAAGTTTGAAGGCTTATATGCAAGTAATTGGCTATAAAAGCGGTATGAGGGTCCGGGTACTGCCCTGGAGGACATGGATCAAATTTTTATTTAAAAAACAGTGATTTTAATTATGCTTAAAGTGCAACAATAAAAATGAAAAATTCCTTTAAATATAGTGCCTGGTGGATCCCCTTAGTCTGCCTGTAAAGTGGCGCATCTGTAGCATGTATAGAACCTGCTGCAGCAAAAATGACATTCCCAAAGAAAAAAAAAAATCAAATCCCATTTAAAATGGCTTGCGGTTACAATTGCCGGCAACTGGCTAGTGAAATAATAAAGAAAAAAACAGCGTGGGGTCCTCCCCCATCCATACCAGGCCCTTTGAGTTTGGTATGGATTTTAAGGGGGACCCCATGCCAAAATTAAAAGAAAAACAGCATGGGCCCCCCCCCCAGACATGTGCAATTTCATTTGTGCCGAATTCGTTTTTTTTTTTTTTTTTTCATTTTTGAATTTAAAAGGAAATTCCAGTACCTATGATTTAATAGTTATTGTTAGTTATTCTTTCGAATTTTCGTCCTTTCGATGTTCGGATTTTCTTTCTTCAGATTTTTAGATTTTCGAATTTATGAATTTACGAATTTTTGAATTTATGAATTTATGAATTTACAAATTGCAATCATAACGATTGACCCGAAAAACGAAGAAAAAAACCCCGAATGAAACAAAAACAAACAAACTACCCCCCCCCCCAGTCCATACCAGGCCCTTCGAGTTTGGTATGGATTTTAAGGGGAACCCCACGACAAATTAAAATAAAAACAGCATAATCCCCCCCCCCCCCCTCACACCCGGACATGTGCAATTCGTTTTGTTCCAAATTTGTTTTTTAACGAATTTCGACAAATTAGTTAATTTGTAAACATCCGAATTAACGAAAACCCGTTTAACAAATTTTTCCAAATATTCGTAAATTTGAATATTCGAAAATTCCTAAATTCGAAAATCCAAAAAAACAGAAAATTCGAAAAATCTGAAATAATAACTAACTATTAAAATATAGGTATTGGAATTTCCTTTCAAATTTGGCTGTTAGTGAATGTAACGAATACGAATTTATCCGAAGTTACAAATTATCCCGAAATAATGAACGCCGCATCTAAACGAATGGAAGGTAATAAATTAATAATAATAAATAACAATAATAATAGTAATAAACTTTTTTATTATTGCTTATTATTAATTTGTTACGTTCTATTTGTTTAGATGCGGCATTCGTTATTTCAGATAATTCGTAACTTCGAATAAATTTGTATCCATTATGTTCACTAACAGCCAAATTTGAAAGGAAATTCCAATACCTATAATTTAATAGTTACCGTATTTATCAGCATATAACGCACACTTTTTTCCCCTTAAAATCAGGGGGAAATTATAATTAATTATAATTTTTCATTTTTAGGGTCAATCGTTATGATCAAAATTCGGAAATTCGGGAGTGAGAAAATCCAAAAATTAGAAAATAAGAATGAAAATCCGAAAATTCAAAATAACAGCTAATTAACTAATAATAATTTCCTATTAAATTATAGGTATTGGAATTTCCTTTCAAATTTGGCTGTTAGTCAACACAATGAATACTAATTTATCCGAAATTATGAATTATCCAAAATAACGAATGCCGCATCTAAACAAATGGAACGGAATGAATAATAAATAATAATAATAAAACGTTTTTATTATTATTATAATTGTTTTTTATTATTATGAATTCGTTACGTTCCATTCGTTTAGATACGGCATTCATTATTTTGGATAAATTTGTATTCGTTACGTTCACTAACAGCCAAATTTGAAAGGAAATTCCAATACCTATAATTTAATAGTTAGTAATAGTTAAGTTATTATTAGTTAGTTATTGTTTCAGATTTTTGAATTTTTGGGTTTTCGAATTTTCGGATTTTCGTTCTTTTGAATTTTCGTTCTTATTTTCGGATTTTGAATTTCCGATTCTCCGAATTTCTGAATTTCCAAATTTTCGAATTTCCGGATTTTCAAAATTTCAAATTTACGAATTTTCGAATTTATGAATATTCAAATTTACATATATTGGGAAAAATTTGGTAAACGAGTTTTCGTTAATTTATATTTAATAGTTCCGGATTTAACAAATTTGTTGAAATTTGTTAAAAAACAAATTTGGAACAAAACAAATTGCACATGTCTAGGGGGGACCCATGCCGTTTTTCTTTTAATTTTGGCGTGGGGTTCCCCTTAAAACCATACCAAAAAACCATACCAAACTCGAAGGGCCTGGTATGGACAGGGGGAGGACCCCACGCCGTTTTTTTGTTTATTATTTCACTAGACAGTTGCCGGTAATTGTAACCGCAAGCCATTTTAAATGGGATTTGATTCGTTTTTTTTCTTTGGAAATGTCATTTTTGCTGCAGCAGGTTCTATACATGCTACAGATGCATCACTTTACAGGCAGACTAAGGGGACCTCCCAGGCACTATATTTCAAGGAATTTTTCATTTTTATTGTTGCACTTTATTTCACTAGACGGTTGCCGGCAATTGTAACCGTGAATCATTTTAAATGGAATTTGACTCGGTTTTTCCAATTTTCAGATTTTAACATTTCCAATTTTTCGAATTTCTGAATTAACGGATTTTCGAATTTACGGATTTTCAAATTTACAGTTTTTCGAATTTATGAATTTTCGAATGTTCAAATTTACGTATATTTGGAAAAATTAGGTAAACGGGTTTTCGTTAATTCGGATATTTACGAATTTACGAAGTTGTTAAAATTTATTAAAAAACTAAATTGGATCTAAATGAATTGCACATGTCTAAAGGACTGGTCAGCAGCAATTTATGACATTTTTGTTCTTGAGTCGAGATATGCTTAAAGTTAAAAAAGATTTGTGACAGTCCGGTGAGCCGTATTCACATGAGAAGGGATGTTTGTAACTTAAGAATCTTCTTTATAATTTGCTGAAGAATTCAAGCAGATGCAAATTCTGAGCTGATGTAATATGAATATCCTGTAGGAAATTGTCCCCCTCCCCCCTTATTTGGTATAAACTCTTGCAAACGTGGAGTTTTTCTTTCTGAGGTCCATAGGGGGGAGGGGCACCAGGTTGGTGTTGGGTGGGCATTGGCTCCCTATGGTACTGGCTCTGCCAATGTAAAGGGGTTTATAGTGTTCGGTGGGATGAATGTTGAACCTCGTGCCACTTACCTGTTAGCCATGTGAATTGGCCATTTCTGGTTCCTGACATCTTCATCGCAGAGCCTCTGAAGATGACGGCACGTAGGATCTTCTTCATCTTAAATTCACCGCCGCAGCCCATGGAGTGTGAGTTGGATTGGAATCAGCAGAGCAGCACCCTGCCCACCCATCCTAGTCTACAGCTTCACCTTCATCATGGAGATCTTTGGAGGGTCTAGTCCAGGGTTCCATGGAACCCTAGGGGTCCTCCATAAGCTGATGTAATATGAATATCCTGTAGGAAATGATCCCCCTCCCCCTTATTTGGTATAAACTCTTGCAAACGTGGAGTTTTTCTTTCTGAGGACCATAGGGGGGATGGGCACCAGGTTT
The DNA here is from genome assembly GCA_037952925.1 of Lithobates clamitans. Lineage (NCBI taxonomy): Eukaryota > Metazoa > Chordata > Amphibia > Anura > Ranidae > Lithobates > Lithobates clamitans. Next base: position 35,321 of record JBBGZY010001595.1, read on the forward strand.
GTGTTGGGTGGGCATTGGCTCCCTATGGTACTGGCTCTGCCAATGTAAAGGGGTTTATAGTGTTTGGTGGGATGAATGTTGAACCTTGTGCCACTTACCTGTTAGCCATGTGAATTGGCCATTTCTGGTTCCCGACGTCTTCCTCGTAGGGGCTCTGAAGATGACTGCACGTAGGATCTTCTTCATCTTATATTCACTGCCGCAGTCCATGGAGTGTCAGTTGGATTGGAATCAGCAATGCAGCACCCTGCCCACCCATCCTAGTCTACAGCTTCACCTTCATCATGGAGATCTTTGGAGGGTCTAGTCCAGGGTTCCATGGAACCCCAGGGGTCCTGCATAAGCTGCTAGGGGTTCCTTGAGCAATGAGCAATTTTTGCCTCTTAGTTAGGTTCCCTCTTACACCATTGATCTTTTTGGCTATCTGTAAGAGCGGTACATCTTCCCAATGACCACACGTGTAAGGAGCATTCTTCCCACTGACCATCACACTAATGTATCATGAGTTGTAGATATAGTCATTTTTAGCAGACCGGAAAGTTATTCCAAGGGTGCCTCCATCTTGAAAAGGTTGAAAAAGGCTGCTCTAGTCATCCAGCGTCCTGCTGGAGGAACAACTTCCATTTTGGTTTGTCTGTGTGGTCAACCTGAGCTTTCTGTTTGGTTACCACTTTAATAAACACCATGGTCTTCTTATGGTAATATTCCGAGCTTCATCTTTTTTTTATGATATTTTTATTGATGGTTATGTTGATGATTGAGGTTTCAGCATCTCATGACAAAACAGAAGAGCCCCAGCATCTTGTGACCTCATCTTCTCATTCTATGACATCATCAGTACTTTCATTCTGTACAGTGAAGCTCTGCCATCATACAGAAAGAGGACCTCATCATATCATCTCATCATACATGTGAGGCCCTCATATTAACCCTCAACCCTCAAAATTTTGGGTGAGCCATCCTCACCAACACATGTGACAAGGTATGGGGCCCATGGATCCAATATCGTCATCTAAGGGTCCGACAACTCTGTGAGGAACCCATCATGGGGGCTGGGAGCCCTCTGTGCCATGCCCCCCCCCCCATCCACTCCTTTCTTCCCTACCCACTTACCAGTCTTACCCTTCTGACTTTCCTCTTCTCCTTTTGCTTAAACCCCACCTTTTTTTTCTCCCCCGTCCATTCTTATTCTCCTATATTTATATCCAGATGATAGGCCCTTAAAAATCTTCTCACGCCTTCCCTATACCTACCTTGAATACTTCCCAGTCTGGTAAGTGATAGTTTAACAAAGAGAAAAGCAAATTTGCAACAAAATTCTGCCCCCTTTCCCTCCCCCCCTTACTACCGCTCTCCAAACCTACCTTTCCCCCCTTTTTATACCCCCCCTTCCCCAACTAAGCCTGGGAGTACCGGCTCCTAAGATGCTAGCTTGTTATACCTCAACTTACGAATATCCAGAAGCACTTAAAGCAGTCCCGCTCTCCCTCCCCCCATTCTGAAACTGAGCTCCAGTTTTTTTTGGGGGGGGGCTGGGGGGAGTACCATTATTTTATCTGTACCCGCTCCAACTTCTGCAATCCTCGCCTGGGCCAGGATGACACCCCTTGCCCCACCCCTTCCTCTGCCAAAGCCTCCCGGGCAGTGTTGGGACAAGATCATCCATTGCCCAGGGCAAAGATGGCAAATTGTGCCCCTCCTTCATTATGAGGAGGAGGGGGAGAGAGAAAGCACAGCCCGCACCTCCTACCGGCTCTCTCCTCCTCTCCTTGCTGCTTCCAGCGCTGGGCTGACAAAAGTAGAGATGCCGCTGTCACTGCTCCTGTCAGCCTTATAGCAGAAGGAACTTGCGGCACCCCCCCATCCCTACACTAGAGGCTGCGCTCAGGGCAGTTCTCCCTTCTGCCCACCCCTTGTCCCGACCCCATCCCTGGGACACATCGCATGTTTCAGCAGGCTGCAGGACCAATTACAAAGTGTTGTGTGAGCTTGCACATGCGCTGTAGGGAGCTGGTTGTGGTTCCTCAGGAAGCCAGAGCTGGCTCCCGTATCCAAGATGGCGGCACCGGTGACCCGCAGCGGTAAGGAGAACCAGCTCTGGGAAGACAGTGCTGGACCCCAGGGACTGGTAAGTACCTATTTTTCTTTTTTTTTTAAATGAACGCTAGAAGCTGATTGGTTGCCATGAACAGCTGTTCCAGGTTCTGCCCCTTCACTGTCCTTCACTTGTTTTATCTTGCTCGTTGACTGGATTTTGAAACCCCTTTACAACTGCAGCACATATGTGTGGCGGCAAAAGAGGGTGGGCTTCATGCCCACATGCTGCACACCTGTGTTGCTGGACGGCCGATGTTTCCGTGCTGAGAGCGAGATCACCGCACGCTACCAGCATGACCCAGCTGTCAGAGAGAGCTGAAGATCAGTAGCTGGCATGAGCGGCTTCCAATCATGTGACCCCCTGTCACCGTGGTCACATGATCGCCCCCCCCCCCCCCCCCCCCCAGGCATTCTGAACTGTTTAAAGGGATGCCAGGGTGGGTGGGAAGGGGTTCAAATTGGTTGCAAAACCCTTTCTAACTAAACCCATTTTCTCATTTCCTGGTAAATCCTAAAAAGAAAATGACTGCGATGTTCCGTAGCGGATCCACAGACTCTGAAGGTAACTATTTGGTGACAAGACATTGAAGGGGGTTGCGGGACTTTAAATGAGATTTATGAGACCATAATCTCCATCCCTATAAATAGAATTGAAGGACGGGGTTTGGGACATTAAATGAGGACTGCATGAAAGGACCCAGGGATAAGACAATGTAGTACGAAAGTGTTTATTAGTGTAAAACACCCAGCAGAGCGTGCATTTGAACATACATACATAATAGTAGTAGGCATACATCATAATAGACATATATAACAAAGCATGATGCAGGAAATCATAAAGCACAGTAGAGCGGCTACTCAATCGCATCGCTATACAATCCTTTCACAAGTGAAAACATTAAAACCAGGGTGGGTCCTAAAATAGAATCATGTTGCATCTATATGTGCCCGACGCGTTTCATGGCATACCAGCCAATCTTCAGGGGCGGATGCATAATTGAGTAAGATCTGCAAAAGGACATAAATATATCGTGTAATTGTGGTCATATCACCCAAAAGTTAAAAGAAAATAAAACAAGAAAAAAAGGAGATGAAAATGAATCCAGCTCCAACCAACTTACTCAGTTGTAGAGTGCGGCAATGTGCGTGCGAGCCAGAGCACGTGGGCCAACAACTGGTCTGCAGACCGGGAGCTGAAGTGGGGCCAGTGGAAAACAACGACCATGGGCATATTTCCAGGTGGTCAGATGTCCACCTATCAGGGGGACAGTGCAGGGACTCCAATCTAAGTGGATAATGGGAGTTGTGAGTGACAAAATAGGTTAAGAGGAAGTGGACCAACCACCCCCAACCCCAATGGAAGCATAAACAAAGACTGTATGGGTACCTGGGATGCTCCAAGAAGACACAAAAACCCAGCAGTAAGGATGTGTCAGCATGGTACCCTGTTTCCCCCGAAAATAAGACCTAGCGTGACTGACGGTGATGGCTGCAATATAAGCCCTACCCCCCAAATAAGCCCTACCCTGTTTCCCTGAAAATAAGACCTACAAGGACTTTAACTAGGGCTTATTTGGGGGGTAGGGCTTATATTGCAGCCATCACCGACAATCACGCTAGGTCTTATTTTCGGGGGAAACAGGGTAGGAGTCGACTGCAGAAGATGGTCGGGGTGGATATGCCTAGTGTTTGTCCGAACAGGCCCAACTAGCGTCCCGCTGGCATATCATAATCAGCTGTGACTCATACCCCATGGTATTGTATTCTTATACATTTGGGCAATTTTTGTCGTGTATGTTTCATACCACCCTTCACCTTATTTTATTCATTTATTCAGTTAATTTCATTTTGGTTCAGTGCTGTGGTGTGCGCCGAGCGATCACGGGGCTGCTCTCCTCTGCACTTCCGGGAGCTGCGATGCTCTGAGGTGCACTCCCGTCTCCTCCCTCAGTCACTCATTTTTGGGTGAGATGGGATGGGCGGGCCCTCCTCAGCGCATCGGCGTCACGCACCCGCCCGACGTTCTAGACGCCTCCTACGTCGGAATGTTGGGACGAGTCATGTGACCTTGGCCATCCAATGGGGAGCGTCGCACGGGTTGAAATGAGCGGCTTCGGCCGCCTTTCGGTCCGGACGTGCCTCCCTTATGATATGCCAGCGGGACGCTAGTTGGGCCTGTTCGGACAAACACTAGGCATATCCACCCCGACCATCTTCTGCAGTCGACTCCTACCCTGTTTCCCCCGAAAATAAAACCTAGCGTGATTGTCGGTGATGGCTGCAATATAAGCCCTACCCCCCAAATAAGCCCTAGTTAAAGTCCTTGTAGGTCTTATTTTCAGGGTAGGGCTTATTTTCAGGGAAACAGGGTAGGGCTTATTTGGGTTGTAGGGCTTATATTGCAGCCATCACCGTCAATCACGCTAGGTCTTATTTTTGGGGAAACAGGGTACCATGCTGACACATCCTTACTACTGGGTTTTTGTGTCTTCTTGGAGCATCCCAGGTACCCATACAGTCTTTGTTTATGCTTCCATTGGGGTTGGGGGTGGTTGGTCCACTTCCTCTTAACCTATTTTGTCACTCACAACTCCCATTATCCATTTAGATTGGAGTCCCTGCACTGTCCCCCTGATAGGTGGACATCTGACCACCTGGAAATATGCCCATGGTCGTAGTTTTCCACTGGCCCCACTTCAGCTCCCGGTCTGCAGACCGATTGTTGGCCCACGTGCCCTGGCTCGCACGCACATTGCCGCACTCTACAACTGAGTAAGTTGGTTGGAGCTGGATTCATTTTCATCTCCTTTTTTCTTATTTTATTCAATTATGCATCCGCCCCTGAAGATTGGCTGGTATGCCATGAAACGCGTCGGGCACATATAGATGCAACATGATTCTATTTTAGGACCCACCCTGGTTTTAATGTTTTCACTTGTGAAAGGATTGTATAGCGATGCGATTGAGTAGCCGCTCTGCTGTGTTTTATGATTTCCTGCATCATGCTTTGTTATATATGTCTATTATGATGTATGCCTACTACTATTATGTATGTATGTTTCATTACACGCTCTGCTGGGTGTTTTACACTAATAAACACTTTCGTACTACATTGTCTTATCCCTGGGTCCTTTCATGCATTCCTCATTTAAAGTCCCAAACCCCGTCCTTCAATTCTATTTAGTGACAAAGTAACAAACTCCCCAGGAAAGGCTCACCTGAGCAAACGGCGGCGAATGCAAACCATCACGGCAGCAGCGATTGTACGCCATGTGCCCGCAGGACAAATCAGTGCAGGAAAATGATTCCACAAGGTGCAGATTAAAGACCCGGAATTTAATGGAATAAAATCATTAAAAAAAAAAGAAACATTTCAGAGCCATCCTCTCTTCTTACTTCCCGGACTGAAGATGCGGGTTCACAGACAACACAATCGTGTAAATTCTGGTGCCTGTACAGGTCTTGGCTACCAAAGGGCAGAGGTCATGGAAGCATGAGGGAATCAAGGAAGACCATCAAAGGAAGAGGTCAGGGTAGGAAGAGGGAATCAAGGAGGGCTATCAAAGGAAGAGGTCAGGGTAGGTAGAGGGAATCAAGGAAGACCATCAAAGGAAGAGGTAATGGAAGCATGAGGGAATCAAGGAAGACTATCAAAGGAAGAGGTCAGGGTAGGAAGAGGGAATCAAGGAAGGCTATCAAAGGAAGAGGTCAGGGTAGGAAGAGGGAATCAAGGAAGGCTATCAAAGGAAGAGGTCAGGGTAGGAAGAGGGAATCAAGGAAGGCTATCAAAGGAAGAGGTCAGGGTAGGTAGAGGGAATCAAGGAAGGCTATCAAAGGAAGAGGTCAGGGTAGGAAGAGGGAATCAAGGAAGGCTATCAAAGGAAGAGGTCAGGGTAGGAAGAGGGAATCAAGGAAGGCTATCAAAGGAAGAGGTCAGGGTAGGAAGAGGGAATCAAGGAAGGCTATCAAAGGAAGAGGTCACGGTAGGAAGAGGGAATCAAGGAAGGCTATCAAAGGAAGAGGTCAGGGTAGGAAGATGGAATCAAGGAATGCTATCAAAGGAAGAGGTCAGGGTAGGAAGAGGGAATCAAGGAAGGCTATCAAATGAAGAGGTCAGGGTAGGAAGAGGGAATCAAGGAAGGCTATCAAAGGAAGAGGTCAGGGTAGGAAGAGGGAATCAAGGAATGCTATTATTATTATACGAGATTTATATAGCGCCAACAGTTTATGTAGCGCTTTACAATGTATAAGGGGGACAACACAATTACAGTACAGTTCAATACAAAAGGTACAGGAGGGCCCGGCTCGTAGAGCTTACATTCTAAAGGGAGGGGGTGGTGGTACAAAAGGTAATAGCTGCAAAGAATGATTTGATGGGGGTGGAATGCTATCAAAGGAAGAGTTCAGGGTAGGAAGAGGGAATCAAGGAAGGCTATCAAAGGAAGAGGTCAGGGTAGGATAAGGGAATCAAGGAATGCTATCAAAGGCAAAGGTCAGGGTAGGAAGAGGGAATCAAGGAAGGCTATTAAAGGAAGAGGTTGGGTTTATATGAGGGAATCAAGGAAGGCTATCAAAGGAAGAGGTCACGGTAGGATAAGGGAATCAAGGAATGCTATCAAAGGAAGAGGTCACGGTAGGATAAGGGAATCAAGGAATGCTATCAAAGGAAGAGGTCAGGGTAGGAAGAGTGAATCAAGGTAGGCTATCAAAGGAAGAGGACATAGTGGGATTAAGGAATCTTGGAAGGCTATCCATGGGCAGAGATCAGGGTAGGATGAGTGAATCAAGGAAAGCTATCAAAGAGCAGAGGTCAGGGTAGCCTGAGGGGATCAAGGTAGGCTATCCATGGGAAGAAATCAGGGTCGGATGAGAGAATCAAGGAAGGCTTTCAAAGGGAATCAAAGGGAAGAGGTCAGGGTAGGATGAGGGAATCAAGGCTATCAAAGAGCAGAGGTTAGGGTAGGATGAGGGGATCAAGGAAGGTTAGTAAATATAATCAAAGGGAAGAGGACTCAGGGTAGGATGAGGGGATCAAGGGAGGCTATCAAAGGTCATGGTAGGATGAGGGAATCAAGGAAGGCTTTTAAAGGGAATCAAAGGGAAGAGGTCAGGGTAGGATGGGGGAGTCAAGGAATGAATGAATGATTTGTAAAGCGCTGCAAATGCGAACTGAATCGCCTCAAGGAAGGCTATCAAAGGGAGTCAAAGGGCAGAGGTTGTGGTAGAATGAGGGAATCAAGGTAGGCTTTCAAAGGGAATGACATTCATAGGTAAAGTTGCTCCAGGGAAACTCCGGTTGCCTCTCGGGGGATCAGGAAGGATTTTTTCCCCTGCTGTAGCAAATTGGATCAGGCTTTGCTGGGATTTTTTGCCTTCCTCTGGATCAACTGTGGGTAAAGGATTTTGTATATGGGATTGTATTTTTTTTTTTTTTTGGTTGAACTAAATCGACTTGTGTCTTTTTTCAACCTGACTAACTATGTCACTATGTCAGGGTAGGATGAGGGAATCAAGGAAGGCTTTCAAAGGCAATCAAAGGGAAGAGGTCAGGGTAGGATGAGGGAGTCAAGGAAGGCTTTCAAAGGGAATCAAAGGGAAGAGGTGCCCGGGCTGGGCTCAGCCTTTCCTTCTCAGAGCAGGCCGCTCAGCTATCAGTTAATTCCCAGCTCTAATCTTTTCACAGTGACTCACCTGGTGATGATATCCTGCTCGTCAGTCTTGTTGGTTACTTAACCACTTAAGCCCTGGACCATTTGGCTGGCCAAAGACCAGAGCAATTTTTGCGATTCGGCACTGCATCGCTTTAACTGACAATTGCGCGGTCGTGCGACATTTCTACCAAACAAAATTGACGTCCTTTTTCCCCCACAAATAGAGCTTTCTTTTGGTGGTATTTGATCACCTCTGCAGTTTTTATTTTTTGCGCTATAAACAAAAAAATAGCGACAATTTTGAAAAAAAAAAATTATTTTTTACTTTTTGCTGTAATAAATATCCCCAAAAAATATATAAAAAAACATTTTTTTCCTCAGTTTAGGCCGATATGTATTCTTCTACATATTTTTGGTATAAAAAAAAAATCGCAATAAGCGTTTATTGATTGGTTTGCACAAAAGTTATAGCGTCTACAAAATAGGGGATAGTTTATGGCATTTTTATTGATAATTTGTTTTATTAATGGCGGCGATCAGCGATTTTTATCGTGTCTGCGACATTATAGCGGACACATCGGACACTTTTGGCGCGATTTTGGGACCATTCACATTTATACAGCGATCAGTGCAATTAAAATGCATTGATTAATGTGTAAATGAGACTGGCAGTGAAGGGGTTAACCACTAGGTGGCGCTAATGGGGTTAAGTGTATCCTAGGGAGTGATTCTAACCTTGGGGGGAGGGGCTATGTGTGCCACGACACTGATCACCGCTCCCGCTTACAGTGTCAGTAGGCAGAATAGGGAGATGCTTGTTTACATTAGCATCTCCCCATTCTTCTTCACCGTGAGACGATCGCGGGTATCCCCATGGACATTGAGTCCGCGGGACCCACGGTCACGGAGCTCCCGGCGGGCAAGCCGCCTCTTAAATGGCCACGTACAGGTACGTTAATCTGCCTGTACATGCCCTTCTGCCGCAGTATATCTGCATGAGGCGGTCAGGAAGCGGTTAAGCTGTTCAGTCCAGATACCCTCTGCCTTTGCTTGGTCAACACATCCAGAGACTCTCTACTGTGTACCTGTTGAAGACTTGCTTGGCTGACGTCCCTTCTGGTTCCTGATCCTGCTTGCTGTTCCACTATGCTGACTCTCCAGTTTCCTGGCCTGTCCTGAAGTACGCTGATCTCTGGCTCCCTGACGTCCTGGCTTGTCTGACTATACGTTCCGGTTACCGAACTCTAGCTATGATTTGACTACGTTGCTCTGTTTACCTTTTACTATTATTATTATTATTATTATTATTATTATTAATAAAAAAGTGTGATTTTAAATGCACTTCTGTCTCTGTCTGATTCGTGGTTCCTGACAAGAGATTATGGTAGGATGAAGGAATCAAGGAAAACTTTTAAAGGGAATCAAAGGGAAGAGGGCAGGGTAGGATGAGGGGATCATAGAAGGCTTTCAAAGGGAATCAAAGGGAACAGGTAAGGGTAGGATGAGGGGATCATAGAAGGCTTTTAAAGGGAATCAAAGGGAAGAGGTCATGGTAGGATGAGGGGATCATAGAAGGCTTTCAAAGGGTATCAAAGGGAAGAGGTCAGGGTAGGATGAGGGAATCAAGGAAGGCTTTCAAATAGGATTAAAGGGAAGAAGTCATGCTAGAATGAGGGGATCATAGAAGGCTTTCAAAGGGAATCAAAGAGAAGAGGTCAGGGTAGGATGAGGGGATCATAGAAGGCTTTCAAAGGGAATCAAAGGGAAAAGGTAAGGGTAGGATGAGGGGATCATAGAAGGCTTTTAAAGGGAATCAAAGGGAAGAGGTCATGGTAGGATGAGGGGATCATAGAAGGCTTTCAAAGGGAATCAAAGGGAAGAGGTCAGGGTAGGATGAGGGAGTCAAGTTAGCCCATCAAAGGGAATAGGTCATGGTAGGATGAGGGGATCATAGAAGGCTTTCAAAGGGAATCAAAGGGAAGAGGTCAGGGTAGGATGAGTTGATCACAGAAGGTATTCAAAGGGAATCAAAGGGAAAAGGTAAGGGTAGGGTGAGGGGATCACAGAAGGTTTTCAAAGGGAATCAAAGGGAAGATGTTATGGTGGGATGAGGGAATCATAGGAGGCTTTCAAAGAAAATCAAAGGGAAGAGGTCATGGTAAGATGAGGGGATCATAGAAGGCTTTCAAAGGGAATCAAAGGGAAGAGGTCAGGGCAGGATGAGGGAGTCATAGAATAGCTTTCAAAGGGAATCAAAGGGAAGAGGTCAGGGTAGGATGAGGGGATCATAGAAGGCTTTCAAAAGTAATCAAAGGGAAGAGGTCAGGGTAGGATGAGGGGATCATAGAAGGCTTTCAAAGGGAATCAAAGGGAAGAGGTAAGGGTAGGATGACGGAGTCAAGCAAGGCTATCAAATGGAAGGGTAGGGCAGCAGAGACAACACAGAGGGAAGGGTAATTGGGGAGGGATACATCATTATTCCCTCATCCTCCCCCTAGGCGAAGTCACTGGCTAGGATGGCGGAGCTCTTCTGTTGCTGTGCTTTGCGACAAGTCAAACTACTAACAGGATCCTTTAGAAGACCGAAGGATATTTGCGGTATGGAAGCCCCAGAGGAGCGGGATTTTTACTTGTAAGGAAATTGTGGAAACTCGGCTCACCTGATCATCTCGGCCACTTTATTAAATAAAAGGGGCCACATTTACAAAAACATTACGCGGCGCATAAATCAATACATAACACGACACGCGGCGTATATATATAAAAAATCAAACCGCGCACTTAGCATCCATGACAGCTCCGTCGATGCACTTAGTGAATAATCGTTAAACGTCCCCATTTGTAAACAATTCCATTAGGCTCATCCGATACCTCGGAAAGCGCTCGGGAATCCGCCGCCGTGTGAAATTTGGAACGTTTCCACAAACACACACCCCCTCCCCCCCATCAATTTTCTGTATTGTTTTTTTTTTCATTAAGCTTCTGTAAATATTAACAAAGCGAAGTGGGGGGGGGGGGGGATCGCATGAAAAATATTCTTTAAATATTTTGTGTTCGATAAAAACAGAGGAAAAAATAAAAAATAAAAGGTGGCGGCGTTGGCATATTCCAGACGGGAAGCGGTTAATCCATCTTTAACTAAAGCTTACTTTTGTAATCTATCCATTGCTTAGAATTCTGTCATTGATCTATGATTTATGTGAATCTTAAACCACCTCCTGGCTGAAACGCGCCGTTCTATCCGAGCGAATGACTTGAATACTAATTAGCAGATCAAATTTATGCTGTAGGCTAAAGAAGCCGAGGGAGAGCTTTTCCAAGCGAGACTCCCAGCTTAAGCCCCGACCATTGTTCATTTGCCGCGGAATATTTGCAGAGACAATCTCAGAACGGGGGTAAAAAAAAAAAAAAAAAAAAAAAATCGCAGGTTCATTTATTTATTTATTTATTTATTTCTCCTTGGCATTCCGAGCGCGTCCAAAAATATCGCAGGAGGACGGATAAATCAATTTTTATTTATCTTTTCTTAGAGCGCAAACGGTTAAACGGCACCCCTTTTTTTTTTTTTTTTTTTCTGCGGCGCGCGCACACGCCGCCGGGCACGACGTTGGCGAATCTTTTTTTTTTTTTTTTTCTTTGCGTAAAAAAAAAAAAAAAAAAAAAAATTCTGGTGGCCTTCCAAACAAAACAGTTTGATTGAGACGTATTGTAATAAACCTGCTGTAACGGATCCAGCGAAGGTCCCCGCAGCCTCCTTACACGGGGACGCCGAGTTATATTATAAATTCTGACACGCCGCCTCCCAGGACGCACCCCCCCCCCCCTAAACTGCCTTCGCCTTCCCTCCCTTACCCGCTGCAGTACAAAACAGGCGCAGGGGTCTGACAATGAAAGGTTCTGGTCGATTCACGCCCAGGCTGTAGGGGTAGCATGGCGCTTCAGAGATAAAAATTTAAACCAACGTGTAATATCGCGCACAAAAAAAAAAAAAAAAAACGACTTAATCCCACCAAATCTTTTTAGTCATGTTAATTACGCGGGCCGCAGATGGGTTTTTTGGAGCTGGATGCGATGAAAAACTAGCCGCGGACCTGGGGGAATAGCGCGGGGGGGGAAAAAAAAAAGATGTGACAAATCTCAGGCGCGGATAGCCCCCCCCCCACCCACCCAGTAACTTCCAAGGATTGCGCGGCTGTAAGATGAATATTCATGGATCAAAGCGCAAGGGCTTATTAATCAGCAAGGAAAAGCACATAAAAAAATAAAGATAAAAAAAGAAAAAATATAGAAAAAAAAGAAAAAATATAGAAAAAAAATTAAAAATATAGAAAAAAAAAAAAGAAAAAAAATGTATTAAAAAAATAAAGATAAAAAAAGAAAAAATATAGAAAAAAAAGAAAAAATATAGAAAAAAAAAAAAAAGATAAAAATGTATTAAAAAAATAAAGATAGAAAAAAGCATAAAAAAAGATAAAAATATATAAAAATATATAAAAAATAAAGATAAAAAAGAAAAAATATAAAAAAAATAAAGATAAAAAAGAAAAAAATATATAAAAAAAAATGATAAAAAAGAAAAAATAAATAAGAAAATAAAAATATATAAAAAAATTAAGATAAAAAATAAAGATAAAAAAGAAAAAAATATATAAAACAATAAAGATAAAAAATAAATAAAAAAATGAAAATATATAACAATTAAGATAAAATATATAAAAAAATAATGATAAAAAAGAAAAAAACATGTAAAAAAAAATAAAGATTAAACTAAATTGGCACGGTTCCACGTTAAGCACCATCATTCAGGAGGCGGTATCACCAGTAGCGTTGTCCAACGCAGTACCAACGCAACGACCATATGACCTATGGCTTGAGTTCATGCCAATGGGTGGCGCAAAAAAATTGCCTCTATGCGCAACACATTGCGCCCCCCCCCCAATGCGCTTTGAGGGTTCATTCACACGTTAGGTTGGGGGACGCGCTTTTACCTCTCCCTTAACCAGCTGCAGAGGCAGCGGTCAGCGATAGAAAGAAAAAATATATAAGGATAAAAAAATGCATAAAAAACTAAAGATAAAAAAGATAAAATATATAAAAATATATAAAAAAATAAAGATAAAAAAAAAATAAATAAATATATATACTGGGCTTTTTTATTAGTGGGAACGCGGGGGAACGCAGTTCCGGCACCTCCAGCACTGAATGTATGTAATAGCATGGGGTGTGGGGTGTGTTGGGGGGTCTATTGATGTTGGCTGCTGGGGGATCTATTGTCACCCGGTGGGGGATCTAATTTTGTGTGAGGGTCTATTGTTGCTGATGGGGAATCTATTGTTGCTGGGGGGTCTTATGTTGCTGGACGGGATCTACTGTTGAGGGAGAGGTCTATTTGTACTGGCTTCTGGAGGATCTATTGATGCTGGCTGCTGGGAGATCTGTTGTTGCTGCTGGGGGGTCTAATGTTGCTTGGGTGGATATTTTGTTACTGGGTGTGATATTTTGTTGTGGGTGGTTCACTGTTGCTGCAGGGAATCTATTGTTGCTGCAGGGAATCTATTGTTGTTGGGGTGGAGTCCATTGTTGCTGGGGGACTCTATTGTTGTTGGGGTGGAGTCCATTGTTGCTGATGGGGAATCTATTGTTGTTGGGGTGGAGTCCATTGTTGCTGATGGGGAATCTATTGTTGTTGGGGTGGAGTCCATTGTTGCTGGGGGAGTCTATTGTTGTGTGGGGATCTATTGCTGGGATTCTATTGTTCCTGGCTGCAGGGGATCTATTTTACTGCTTTTCTTTTTATCATCAACATGTTCCATACAAATTATTTAGCACCACAAAACGATATTTGGTTCTGTATTCTTTAAACGGGGCGGTACTGGTAGGTGGGTAGGGGGTGGAATCAAGGGACGTGGTCAGAGGTGGGTAGGGGGGCAGAGAGAAGGGAGACTCAGACAGGGGGAGTTCCTGCACCAATTCTTCAAGAAAAAAGCCCTGTATATATATATATATATTTTTACCAATCATACTTACCTAGGTGGATGCAGCATCTGTCCCCCGGCACTTCTAACATCCGAGCGATCAAACACTGCCAATCGCTCGGTATTCTTCACAGCTCCCTGAGCAGAGAGCCGGTGGGACTGTCAGTCACCGCTCTCTGCTCTACCTCCCGCACTCACTGAGTGGCTGGAGCTGGGGAGGGGGAGAGGGCGGGAGAGGCTGAGCCGGGTTTCGGTCCAGGCATGTGGGCTGATCCCGATTCCATTGTCTTGCCCGAGCCTGTGACCGGCTCTGTGACGTCAGCCGACAGCCCGCTGTCAGCTGAAAATGGAGTGCAGAACGCACTCCATTCCTGTGATACATTGGAGGAGTGCAGCCAAACCGGCTTTCACCTGTACTTCTCCTTTAAAGGGCTCTGACAGGTGGGAGGTGGACTTCCCAAATCCTATGATCACTGTGCTCCGAACCCAACCGACCAACCCGGTAAGAGGGGTTGGCCCCCCCCCCCCAAAAAAAAAAAAATTACCACCGGCCGCCACTGTGCATAGGTCAGGAAGCAGTTTGGGGGAGAGGAATGGGAAGCCCAGCTACATAAAGCACACCAAACTGCACTGGGACAAGATAGCAGGCAGCTATGGAACCCGGGTAATAGTAACTTCCCCCCCCCCCATGGGAATGCAGCTGATCAGCTGTGACTGTGTCAGGGAGACAGAGCAATGGAGGAGGGAGCAGGAGAAAAAATAAACAGGCTGGGACAAGGAGGACAGGAAGAACCGCAGGGAGTTACAGAGATGACAAACTCACCTTGCAGAGCTAACATTAGAGCCAGCGCTGGGGGGGGGGGGCCACACAGGGAGGGGGATTAGACAGACAACGATTGTGTCACTCTTCTTCCAGCAGCTGAAAGCTGGCAGAAGGGAAAGGGGGGGAGACCGGCTTTCGTCTGCTGGAGGAAGAGAGACACAATTGTCGTCTGTCACTAATCCCCCTCCCTGTGTGGGCCCCCCCTGTGTCCTCGGGCCCCCTACAAGAGGACAGGTGGTCCCCCAACCTATCAGCGGCCCTGCATCCATGTCTTTATGGACCTTGCTTTGTGCTCTGGTGGGCAGTCATGTTGGAACAGGAAGGGGCCATCCCCAAAACTGTTCCCACAAAGTTGGGAGCATGAAATTGTCCAAAATGTCTTGGTATGCTGACGCCTTAAGATTGCCCTTTACTGGAACTAAGGGGCCAAGTCTGACCCCTGAAAAACAACCCCACACCATAATCCACCCCCACACCATAACCCCCCCTCCCCCCACTCCATAATCCCCCTCCCCCCCACACCATAACCCCCCCCTCCCCCCACTCCATAATCCCCCTCCCCCCACACCATAATCCCCCCTCCCCCCACACCATAATCCCCCCTCCCCCCACTCCATAATCGCCCCTCCCCCCACACCATAATCCCCCCTCCCCCCCACACCATAACCCCCCCTCCCCCCACTCCATAATCCCCCTCCCCACACCATAACCCCCCCTCCCCCCACACCATAATCCCCCCTCCCCCCACACCATAATCCCCCCTCCCCCCCACACCATAATCCCCCCTCCCCCCACACCATAATTCCCCCTCCCCCCCACACCATAATCCCACCTCCACCAAATGATTTGGAGCAGTACACAAAGTAAGGTCCATCAAGACATGGAGGAGCGAGGTCGGGGTGGAGGAACTTGACTGACCTGCCTGGGGGTGAAGGGAAGTGAAGGGAACTCGTAAGGTGTCAGCATACCAAGACATTTTGGACAATTTCGTGCTTCAGTTTGGGGACGGCCCCTTCCTGTTCCAACATGACTGCCCACCAGTGCACAAAGCAAGGTCCATAAAGACATGGAAGAGCGAGTTTGGGGTGGGGGAACTTGACTGGCCTGCACAGAGTCCTGACCTCAACCCCGATAGAACACCTTTGAGATAAATTAGAGCGGAGACTGCGAGCCAGGCCTTCTCGTCCAACATCAGTGCCTGACCTCACAAATGCTCTTCTGGAAGAATGGTCAAACATTCCCATAGACACCCTCCTAAACCTTGTGGACGGCCTTCCCAGAAGAGGTGAAGCTGTTATAGCTGCAAAGGGCGGAGCCAACTCAATATTGAACCCTCCGGACTAAGACTGGGATGCCATTAAAGTTCATGTGCGTGTAAAGGCAGGCGTCCCAATACTTTTGGTAATATAGTGTGTGTGTGATTCTGCGCAGAGCGGCTTGCACTGTAGCAGTCGGCAAGCTGTTAAGAAACAGAAAATTATGTATAAAGTAAAAAAAACAACAAACTTATACATCCATCAGAAAAAAAAAAAAAAGAATATGTACTGTATAAATATAATAACAATATATAGATAGTGTAAAATATTTCTTTGTTTGCTGAAACGCTTCATTTCTCACAAATAGAAGAACATTTACAACGTGAATTGTTGAAGTTGTTGAATGACGATCCGGAGAAGTGAACCCGATGGAGCTCCGCCATCACAGGAGATAAACGGCGCCTCCCCCTCTATGCCACTAATAATATATTATCATTAAGACAATGTTTCTGGCAGATATTGTACAGAATCTGTCATCTCACTGAAAACGAATGTGTGAGCGTGCCAAAACATCACTTACAGATCTGCGTGTTTTACATAACATTGTGCGTTCGATGAGACGAGCGAAACGCAGCACGTTCCCAACTATGGAAGAAAAAAAACTACTCAGACTGGCCACTAGTGGGCGCTGTTCTCATATCCGGCTGACCTCTTGCCTCCAGTCGCAGAGGCTCCTCCCCCCCCAGTATTGAATTTGCTTGCTGCGCATTGGAAGCCGCAGCTAATCAGGCAAAGCTGGAGGATGTCCGGCATCATCGGGGACAGGGGTCTCCAAACTTTATTAAACAAAGGGACAGTTTATTGTCTTTCAGACTTTAGGGGGGGACCGGACTGACCCGGTGGGGGCGGAAATTTTTCTTGGCATCAGTGGGAGTAAACATCACCACATTTTGTATTGGGGAGAAATAGTGCCCCATTGTTGGTGTCAGTGGGAGGAATAGTGCCCCATTGTTGGTGTCAGTGGGAGAAATAGTGCCCCATTGTTGGTGTCAGTGGGAGGAATAGTGCCCCATTGTTGGTGTCAGTGGGAGGAATAGTGCCCCATCATTGGGAGCAGTGCTGGGACAAGGTCACCTAGAGCCCAGGGGCAAACATGTCAAACTGCCCCCCCCCCCAAGATGTATAAGCTTTATGTGTCAGCAAAAATCCCCCCCCCCCAAAAAAAAAAATTGGGCCCTAATCTGCACGATTACCCCCTAAGCATAAACTCCCCCTCCTCCCAGGACAAGTCACCCTCCCCTGCTAAAAACCCCCCCATGCACAAGTCTCTGCCCCTCCATCCCTCAAATACCCCCAGCACAAATGCCCCCCCCCAAAAAAATTGGGCCCTAATCTGCACCATTACCCCCTAAGCATAAACTCCCCCTCCTCCCAGGACAAATCGCCCCCCTGGCTAAAAATCCCCCCCCCATGCACAAGTCTCTGCCCCCTCCTTCCCTCAAATCCCCCCCAGCACAAATACCCCGCCTCACCCAAAAAAATTGGGCCCTAATCTGCACGGGTACCCCCTAAGCATAAACTCCCCCTCCTCCCAGGACAAATCGCCCCCCTCTGCTAAAAATCCCTCCCCCTCCATGCACAAGTCTCTGCCCCCTCCATCCCCCAAATCCCCCCAGCACAAATGCCCCCCCCCCAAAACAAAAAAAGAAATCACCCCCTCCTAGCACAAATCCTCCACCCCTCAAATTTCCCCTCCAAGAACACACTCTCTCCCCCATACTTTAAATCCCCCCTCCTAGTACAAATACCCCCCCAATCCACCTTACTAGTACAAATCCCCCCCCCCAAAAAAAAAAATAATCTCCTCCTAGCACAAATCCCCTCCTCCCTCTACAATCTCGCCTATTCTAGCACAACCCCACCCCCAAAAAATCGACCCTCCTAGCACAAATCCTCTTCTCCTATCCCCCCTCCCAACACAAATACCCCTGAATCACCCCTGCTGCCCCCCCCCCAAATTCCTCCTCCCAATACAAATCCCCTTCCCCTCTCAATCTCATCACAGTGCCCCCCCCCCCCAACCTCACGTGATACCACCGTGCCCAGGGAAGCTGTCCCTCCTGCCCACCCCCTTGTCTCAGCCCTGAGTGGGAGAAATGGGGTCCCATCGTTGGATGAATAGTGTCTTGTATCAGTGGCAGGAATAGAGCCCCTAGGCCAGTGATGGTGAACCTTGGCACCCCCAGATGTTTTGGAACTACATTTCCTATGATGCTCAACTACACTGCAGAGTGCAAGAGCATCATGGGAAATGTAGTTCCAAAACACCTGGGGTGCCAAGGTTCGCCATTACTGGCCTAGGGCCAGATAAAGGTAAGCAAAGGGCCACATCCGGCCCCCAGGCCACAGTTTGGAGGCCACTGATCTAGGCCTTTCCTCCCCAGCTTGATTATCCATGGCCCCGCCCCCTTTTTTCATTGGTTTTCAGTTCTTGCCCTCGTGGAGGCTCAGCATCACGCGTGGGCGGTCTGCATGCAAATACAGCCTGCGTAGGAATGCCCACTCCTCCAGACTGACACCCAACCATCAGGGCATTTCGATATTTGCATAACTCCTCCCACTTCTTGCATCAAGACTGAGGGCTCCAGAGAGCTGTGGCAGGGTGTTTTCAGGAATCCTCATGATCCTCCCCATGATTAAGCTCCGAGGGGGGGCGAAGCGAAACGCGTTGGAGGCGTGGCCTGGTTGGTGCCCATGCTGAGGTTGCCACACATTACAGATTGATGGAATTGATTCGATGTGTGGCCACGGGGAGATCTTCTTTTATACATAGTGATGGTAGAAGAAATGACAACCCCCACCTCAAGCCAGCACTCACAGAAGTGGATACCGAGGACTAGCACCCCTTCGAAAGCCTCAGCGGCTCTCACTCCGGGTCTTTTTGGGTAACAGGGTGTTTCCAGGAAGCTATGTACAGCCACCTACCATCCCCTCCCACCAGCCATGATCTGCCTTGCCTAGAGAAGCACAGAGACCCCGTGATGACATTACCGGGACTAAAATAAGGTCTTCACCCCCAGCGAAATATCTACTACAACGTCCCAGGACCAGTTCAGGTGGTGGAAAAAAGACGAGGGACCCATGGGTGGTGTCCTCACCGGACCTGAAGATGCCAGGGGCGGTGTGATAAGGTCACACAATGAAGGGTCCAGTGGGGGACAAGCCTAAACTGTAGCAGCAGATTACTGGTCTCCATTCCTGGGATTAGAGCGATGAAAGGGGAGAGCGGACCGAGGTGGGTTAAAAAGGACTACAGAAGGTGTTTTTTTTCTTTAACGGTGATTGGGTGGGTCAGGGCTGCCTATAGAGGGTGCAGGCAGTACTCCTATAATGGGCCCGGGCCCATCACACCAACAAGGGAGCCCAACAGGCTCCATGCTGGAGCGTCTGCTTGGGTCGTTTTGTGCTGCAGGGGGCGCCATCACCCTGGGACAGCTGCTGGATGGCACCTCTTGGATAAAGCAGGAGGGGAGATTCTCGTTTTGGGGTGCAGTGCGAGACATGAGCACCACCAGGTAGGTGAGATGGGGGTCAGAAAGCAGGGCTGTGCATACAGGATGCACTTGGCTTGGATAGCGAATTACGGGTGGAAGACTCTGGAGGAGCACTGAGGTTTGGGAGAGACGAACGATTGGGTTTAGCATGGTGTAAAAAAGGGTGGGGTCAGCTCTGGCAAAGGATTGTGAGAGTGGAAACGTTGTTATGTTGGATGGGGGCCCTCTCAGGTAGGTTGGTAGGGCCCCATGAGTGCTAATGGCGGCCCTGGGGTCGGGACTGTGGGAAGGATGCCAGGAGATGAGCTTTATTGCACCAAATTCTGTAGCGATCTAAAATGTTACCAATTGGCATGCTATAAATCAGTCGTTGGCTGGATACCTGTTGAAGCTATTGGCACATTTTTGGCTACCAATTGTTTCAATGTGTAAAGCGATTGGAGCCGTATTCAAATCCTCGTTCCCTAGACGACGTCTTTCTAAGACGAAACGTACGTTCGGAAGGTTGACGCGCTGACGTCATTGCTGGGTATCTCGTCTTGAACGGGCGTTCGCTGGCTGGCCGGCTGCTGTATTTGTATCCTTGCTTTTAACTCTGCTGTTTACGTAAGTGCAATAATCTGTTTCGTAAATTGTTTATACCTACTGATTTGCGCTTTGTTTCTTTATTCTTTTTGGGTCCTCCCTGCTGCTTGTATATTGATCCTTTGGACGGAGCCACCCTGGTCTGCCTGGTCTGCCTGGCTATCCTGGTCATCCTCCCCCTACATTGTCGATCATATCAGGACGTTTCACAGCTTGCTGTTGGTAAGCACTTATTTTACCTGGTGGTGGATTCTCGTGGTGTCACCGGAAGGATTTATTAGCTTCATTGCACCTTATTGGACATTATTTGACTTTTTGGACTTTATTATTTCACTGGTGTGATTTTTCATATCATTTTTTTTTCGCATGTTTTTTTTCTTTTTGATATTTATGTGGATCCCTCAGAGATCTATTTATATTATAATACACTTGTTCTTATCTAACCATTAGCCGTATTTGTAGCACCACATCGGAGACCAAAGAAGGAAGAGGCTGTACGGGACCCCATGATTTCTAATGGCAGCCCTGGGATGGAGATTGTGGGAAACGCTACCACGTGGCGGGCTTTAAATCAGTCATTGGCTGGATACTCGTTGAAGATTTTTGCACATTTTTTGGCTGCCAATTGTTACAATGTGTAAAGTGATTGGAGCCGTATTGGAACATTTGTAGCACCACATTGGAGACCAAAGAAGGGAGCAGATCTTCCAAAAAGAAACAAATGATCATATACAGAATACAACTGCGTTATTACATCACAACTTCGAAACGTCCTCGAAGTGCTCCGGCCGGATCTCCGGAAGCGGCAATCTTGGCTTCTAATTGGAACATTGGATTGGATTGGAAGGGTGAGATACGTTCCTGGGATGTAGAGTGGATCTCCGGGAGGGTCAGAAGACACATCTACAAGGTTGCCAGGAGATGGGCTTTAACTAATGCACCAAACGTAGACAATCCGAAACATTACCAATCCGCGTGTTCTAAATCAGTCGTTGTGACTGGATACTCGCCGGAGAGAAGTGCGCGTTTTCGGCTGCCAATTGTTACAATGTGTGAAGTGATTGGAGCCGTATTACAACATTTGTAGCAACATATTGGAGACCAAAATAAGGGAGTGGATCTTATGAAAACAAAAAAAAACATAAAAATGGTTCAAATAAAAAAAAATAAGATCAGATAAAGAGTTATTACGCCGCACCCCCTCGCAGTGCTCCGGCCGTACCTTCAGAATCGGCAATCTTGGCTTCAAATTGGAACATTGGATTGGATTGGAAGGGTGAGATACGTTCCCAGGATGGAGAGCGGATCCCCGGGTGGGTCAGAGGACACATCTGCAGGGATACCAGGAGATGGGCTTTAACTATTGCACCAAATGTTGTAGAAATCTGAATCGGTACCGCTGCTGGATGTCACCTCTCAGATCAGGGGTCTCCAAACTTTGTAAACAAAGGGTCAGTTTACTGTCCTTTAGACTTTTAGGGGGGGGGGGGGAAATTATGGCCATTGGAAGTAGAAAAGGTCCCGATGCCGGTGGGAAAAAACAATGCGCCATCTTTGGTGTCATTGGGAGGATTAGTGCCCTATCCTTGGTGTCATTGGGAGGATTAGTGCCCCATTGTTGGTGTCATTGGGAGGATTAGTGCCCCATTGTTGGTGTCATTGGGAGGATTAGTGCCCCATCGTTGGTGTCATTGGGAGGATTAGTGCTCTATCTTTGGTGTCATTGGGAGGATTAGTGCCCTATCGTTGGTGTCATTGGGAGGATTAGTACCCTATCTTTGGTGTCATTGGGAGGATTAGTGCCCTATCATTGGTGTCATTGGGAGGATTAGTGCCCCATAGTTGGTGTCATTGGGAGGATTAGTGCCCTACCATTGGTGTCATTGGGAGGATTAGTGCCCTATCGTTGGTGTCATTGGGAGGATTAGTGCCCCATAGTTGGTGTCATTGGGAGGATTAGTGCCCTACCGTTGGTGTCATTGGGAGGATTAGTGCCCTACCGTTGGTGTCATTGGGAGGATTAGTGCCCTATCGTTGGTGTCATTGGGAGGATTAGTGCCGTATCATTGGGAGGATTAGTGCCCTACCGTTGGTGTCATTGGGAGGATTAGTGCCCTATCCTTGGTGTCATTGAGAGGATTAGTGCCGTATCATTGGGAGGATTAGTGCCCCATGGTTGGTGTCATTGGGAGGATTAGTGCCTAGTCGTTGGTGTCATTGGGAGGATTAGTGCCCCATCGTTGGTGTCATTGGGAGGATTAGTGCCCTACCGTTGGTGTCATTGGGAGGATTAGTGCCCTATCGTTGGTGTCATTGGGAGGATTAGTGCCCCATAGTTGGTGTCATTGGGAGGATTAGTGCCCCATAGTTGGTGTCATTGGGAGGATTAGTGCCCTATTGAGTCTCCAGTTAAAAATCAGGGTCCCCAGAGAGCCCCCCCACTTACATCAGGGTCCCCAGAGAGCCCCCCCACTTACATCAGAGTCCACAGTGAGCCTCCCCTCCCCTTGGGGACCCCTGCAGAGACTCGAGGCTATGGGCCCCAGATTCAGGGCTATGGCCCCAAAAGCCACCCCCTAGCAACGCCACTATTGGAGGCCAAAAGAAGGAAGTGGATCTTCCAAAAAAAAACAATGGAAAAAAAATAATACTGCAAATAAAAAAAATGATCAGCTACAGAACCCAACCGAGTTATTACATCCCAACTCCGTAACCCCCATCAGAGCGCTCCAGCCATATCGCCAGGATCGGATCAAACTGGAACCTTGGATTGGATCGGAATAAAGGCTGAGCTACGTTCCCCGGGATGGAGAGAGCGGATCTCCGGGAGAGTCAGAGGACACATCTGCATCCAGAACAGCCCGGACCTGGGAGAAGGTTCTGCTCATCGTTATCACAGCTCAGGAAGGAGATCACAGAACCGCCGTCAGCTACGCTGCCATGAAATGGGTGAAGACATCGGAGGATTCCCATTCTGCCTGGAGGGAAAGTCAGAGATTTGTTCATATCATCTGTGAGGAAGGAGACGTGTGCAGACTTTGCCCGTCACTACAGAAGAAGACTTCTCTTCTCTGATGAGATTTACAGCTGGAGGGAAGAACGAGGCTAATAGAGGATCATCTGAGATAAAAAAGCACAATCTTGGAAGGAGTATATAGTATATAGTATATATATATATATAAATATGTTTTTAAATTGCCATTTAAAGCACAACTCTGGAGTTCTCAGTGGATGAAGGTGGAATCTTCTAGCTTTCGATTACGTCAAAGAATTAAAGGTCACTTCCACTTAATAGTAACTTCTTGGTTTTGTGTGGTTGCTGGCAAGTTGAATTACATGCTGGCCTCTCAAATCTCTATAGGACAGGGGGGGTCTTAAACTGGCGGCCCTCCAGCTGTAGCAAAACTACAAGTCCCATGAGGCATTGCAAGGATGACAGTTACAAGCATGACTCCCACAGGCAGAGGCATGATGGGGCTTGTGGGAGGGGCAAAGACACAAACTACTGCAGGGAAATCTCCCCATTGTGGGAGGGGCAGAGAAACAAACTACTGGGGGGAAATCTCCTCATTGCGGGAGGGGCAGAGACACAAACTACTGCAGGGAAATCTCCCCATTGTGGGAGGGGCAGAGACACAAACTACTGCAGGGAAATCTCCCCATTGTGGGAGGGGCAGAGACACAAACTACTGCAGGAAATCTCCCCATTGTGGGAGGGGCAGAGACACAAACTACTGGTGGGAAATCTCCCCATTGTGGGAGGGGCAGAGACACAAACTACTGGTGGGAAATCTCACCATTGTGGGAGGGGCAGAGACACAAACTACTGCAGGAAATCTCACCATTGTGGGAGGGGCAGAGACACAAACTACTGCGAGGAAATCTCCCTATTGTGGGAGGGGCAGAGACACAAACTACTGCAGGGAAATCTCCCCATTGTAGGAGGGGCAGAGACACAAACTACTGCAGGAAATTTCCCCATTGTGGGAGGGGCAGAGACACAAACTACTGCAGGAAATTTCCCCATTGTGGGAGGGGCAGAGACACAAAATACTGCAGGAAATCTCCCCATTGTGGGAGGGGCAGAGACACAAACTACTGCAGGAAATCTCCCCATTGTGGGAGGGGCAGAGACACAAACTACTGCAGGAAATCTCCCCATTGTGGGAGGGGCAGAGACACAAACTACTGAAGGAAATCTCCCCATTGTGGGAGGGGCAGAGACACAAACTACTGCAGGGAAATCTCCCCATTGTGGGAGGGGCAGAGACACAAACTACTGCAGGGAAATCTCCCCATTGTGGGAGGGGCAGAGACACAAGCTACTGCAGGAAATCTCCCCATTGTGGGAGGGGCAGAGACACAAACTACTGCAGGGAAATCTCCCCATTGTGGGAGGGGCAGAGACACAAACTACTGCAGGAAATCTCCCCATTGTGGGAGGGGCAGAGACACGAACTACTGCAGGGAAATCTCACCATTGTGGGAGGGACAGAGACACAAACTACTGCAGGAAATCTCCCCATTGTGGGAGGGGCAGAGACACAAACTACTGCAGGGAAATCTCCCCATTGTGGGAGGGGCAGAGACACAAACTACTGCAGGGAAATCTCCCCATTGTGGGAGGGGCAGAGACACAAGCTACTGCAGGAAATCTCCCCATTGTGGGAGGGGCAGAGACACAAACTACTGCAGGGAAATCTCCCCATTGTGGGAGGGGCAGAGACACAAACTACTGCAGGAAATCTCCCCATTGTGGGAGGGGCAGAGACACGAACTACTGCAGGGAAATCTCACCATTGTGGGAGGGACAGAGACACAAACTACTGCAGGAAATCTCCCCACTGTGGGAGGGGCAGAGACACAAACTACTGCAGGAAATCTCCCCACTGTGGGAGGGGCAGAGACACAAACTACTGCAGGAAATCTCCCCATTGTGGGAGGGGCAGAGACACAAACTACTGCAGGAAATCTCACCATTGTGGGAGGGGCAGAGACACAAACTACTGGGGGGGAACATCACCCAGGGATTACATTTTGCATTCCCAATAATCCAGAATTATTTCCTAGTCTGGTGATCCCGTATTTGCTTTAAGTAGCGCAATCTGGCCACCGTCTAAACGGTTAAGGCAGTGTTGTTATTCGGTCAGGGGACGATGAAAGCGATCCACGCTTTATTAAGAGCAGATTGATTGCTATTACAAAATTGAGTAGTATAAATATTAGCTCTCCTGCGGTTCCTATTTTTCCCTAATCTGCCAGAATTGCAGGAATTTTGGCCCCGGCTACACAAGCCGTTTGTTTTCTTTTACTTCTCCCGTCCAAATTATGACATTAACTGTTATGATTTTTCCATTCATTGCGTCGGCTTGCTTGTTCCTACCAGCGCGGTGGGAACCCGATCGTAGGACCTTTGCGAGTCATTTGCGTCCTCGCCGTTCTCATACCGATAGATGACTTCTAATGGACGTTCCAAAACAATCGGCAAAACTCAGCTGTGAAGGGCGGCAATATTTCAGGCAGGATTAAATCATTTGCTAATCAGGCATCAGTTCCACGACTTTCGGCGCCGAGGGGCGGAACGACTTTTTTTTTCTCCCTGCGGTTGTGTTACGGAGAGAAACGCTTTTCATGACACGGAGTTTATTCCCAGAATCTGTAGCAATATCTGGACGCGAGATCAGCTTTTTATTCCCAGGGCGGTCGTTGGGAAAATTTGTTGGCACATAAAATATTAGCCCGGCAATTCATCACCGAGATGTCACAACAAATTATCAGGCGCTTCCGCCCCGCAGACGACACGCGCGCGTCTCGTGTTGGATTGTATTTGTGAGAGGAGAGAACACAAATATCTCCGTCTCTTCGAATTGCCCGACAACCTACACATGCCCGTTCAGGGATATCACTGCGAAAACACAAACCTGATATGTAGGACTGCCATGGACCAGTGCCGGGGGAAGGCCAATCCGGTGCCCAGGGCAAAGCTGCCCAAAAATGCCTCTCTCCTCCAGGATTGGTGTCAACGGAGGCGGTAATAACCCCCTGAATTGGTGTCAGTGACCACAATATTAACCCCCAACATTGGTGTCAGTGACCACAATAATAACCACCAGCCTGTGTCAGTTATCACAATAATAGCCCTCAGCAATGGTGCCAGTGACTATGATAAAAATCCCCCAACATTGCTGTCAGTGGCCACAATGATAACCCCCAACATTGATGTCAGTGGTCACAATGATAACCCCCAACATTGGTGTCAGTGGTCACAATTATAACCCCAACATTGGTGTCAGTGGTCACAATGATAACCCCCAACATTGATGTCAGTGGTCACAATGATAACCCTCAACATTGATGTCAGTGGTCACAATAATAACCCCCAACATTGATGTCAGTGGTCACAATGATAACCCCCAACATTGGTGTCAGTGGTCACAATTATAACCCCAACATTGGTGTCAGTGGTCACAATGATAACCCTCAACATTGATGTCAGTGGTCACAATAATAACCCCCAACATTGGTGGAAGTGGTCACAATGATAACCCCCAACATTGATGTCAGTGGTCACAATAATAACCCCCAACATTGGTGTCAGTGGTCACAATGATAACCCCCAACATTGATGTCAGTGGTCACAATAATAACCCCTAGAATTGGTGTCAGTGACCACATTAACAACCCCCATATTGGTGGTCAGTGGCAGTGCTGTTAACGTCCCTTAACTCTTTGATAACATCAAAGGACATCACATCATATAGAGCCATAATATACAGTATACAACAATGTGATCTCTGATTAGACCCAAAAGAAGACCCCATCTAAGTAAGACCCCACAGGTATGAACCCACCAGGTAGAATCTGACAGGCAAGAACATACAAGGTAAGATCTCACCAGGTAAGTCCCAAGCTTGAGATTGTCAGCAACACCGGTCATGCAAGTGGTGAACCTCTCCTACATATTCCCAGAATTAGTAGCAATATCTGGACATGAGATCTGTATTTTATTCCCTGACCCAACAGGTAAGACCTTGCCAGGTAAGGTCCCACAAAGTAAGATCCCAAAGGTTAGACCTCACAGGTTAAACCCCACCAGGTAAGACTCAACAAGACTCCAAAGTTCACAACTTACATGACCAGTGTTGTTTACAATCTCAAGTTTGGTGACATACTGTACCTGGTGAGGTATTACCTGTGTGTTCTCACCTGGTGAGGTCATGCAAGTGGTGAACCTCTTTGGAGTCTTGTCGAGTCTTACCTGGTGGGGTTTAACCTGTGAGGTCTTACCTTTGGGATCTTACTTGGTTGGACCTTACCAGGCGAGGTCTTACCTGTGGAGTCTTACCTGTTGGGTCAGGGAATAAAATACAGATCTCATGTCCAGATATTGCTGCTAATTCTGGGAATATGTAGGAGAGGTTCACCACTTGCATAACCTCACCAGGTGAGAACCCACAGGTAATCCCCCACCAGGTAATACCTCACCAGGTAAGTCACCAAACTTGAGATTGTAAACAACACTGGTCATGTAAGTTGTGAACCCCTCCTATGTACTGTATACCCAGAATCAGTAGTAATACCTGGACATGAGCCCTGCATTTTATTTCCCACCCCAACAACTAAGACTCTACAGGTAAGACCCTACCAGGTTAGACTTCACCAGGTAAGACCCTACAGGTAAGACCTCACCGGGTAAGGCCCCACCAAGTAAGACCCTACAGGTAAGACTCCACCAGGTAAGACCCCACCAAGTAAGACCCCAAAGGTAAGACCTCACAGGTAAACCCAATCAGGTAAGACCCGACAAGTCTCCAAAGATAAGACCCCACAAGGTAATATCTCACATGGTAAGTTCTCAAACATGACATTGTAAGCAACACTGGTCATGTAAGTTGTGAACCTCTCCTATGTGTTCCCAGAATTAATAGCAATATCTGGACATGAGACCTGTATTTTATTTCTCAACCTAACAGGTAAAACTCCACAGGTAGGACCTCACCAGGTAAGACCCACACCAGTTAAGACCTTACCAAATAAGACACAACAAGTAAGACCTAACTAGGTAAGACCCCACCAACTAAGAGCCCGAAGGTAAGACCTCACAGGTTAAACCCCACCAGGTAAAACCCAACAAAACTCCAAAGGTAAGACCCGACCAGGTAAGAACCAACAGTTAATCCCCCACCAGGTAAGATCTCACATGGTAAGTTCTCAAACTTGAGATTGTAAGCAACACTGGTCATGTAAGTTGTGAACCTCTCCTATGTGTTCCCAGAATTAATAGCAATATCTGGACATGAGACCTGTATTTTATTTCTCAACCTAACAGGTAAAACTCCACAGGTAGGACCTCACCAGGTAAGACCCACACCAGTTAAGACCTTACCAAATAAGACACAACAAGTAAGACCTAACTAGGTAAGACCCCACCAACTAAGAGCCCGAAGGTAAGACCTCACAGGTTAAACCCCACCAGGTAAAACCCGACAAAACTCCAAAGGTAAGACCCCACCAGGTAAGAACCAACAGTTAATCAAAACTTGAGATAAGAAACACTGGTCATGTAAGTTGTGAATCTCTCCTATGTGTTCCCAGAATTAGTAGCAATATCTGGACATCAGACAGACTGTTTTATTTCTCAACCCAACAGGTAAGACTGTACAGGTAAGACCTCACCAGATAAGACACCACAGGTAATAACTAACCAGGTAAGACTCCGCAGGTAAATACTCACCAGATGTGACACCACAGGTAAGAACTAACCAGGTAAGACCACAAAGGTAAGACCCACACCAGGAAAGACCTTACCAGATAAGATACCAAAAGTAAGACCTAACCAGGTAAGACCCAACTAAATAGGACCCCACAGGTAAGACTCCACCAGGTAAGACCCCACCAACTAAGATCCCAAAGTTAAGACCTTACAGGTTAAACCTCATTAGGTAAGACCTGACAAGACTCCAAAGGTAAGACCCCACCAGGTAAGAACCCATAGTTAATTCCCCATCAAGTAAGACCTCACCAGGTAATGTCTTACTTGACATTGTTGAAAGAAACACTGGTCATGTAAGTTGTGTTTCCAGAATCAGTAGCAATATCTGGACATCAGACCTGTATTTTATTTCTCAACCCAACAGGTAAAACTCCACAGGTAAGACCTCACCAGATAATACACCACAGAGGTAAGATCTAACCAGGTAAGACCACAAAGGTAAGACCCACACCAGGTAAGACCTCACCAGATAATACACCAGAGGTAAGATGTGACCAGGTAAGACCACAAAGGTAAGACCCACACCAGGTAAGACCTCACCAGATAAGACACCACAGGTAAGATCTAACCAGGTAAGACCACAAAGGTAAGACCCACACCAGGTGAGACCTCACCAGATAAGACACCACAGGTAAGACCTAAATCTCACCAGGTAAGACCTCAACAGATAAGACACTACAGGTAAGACCTAAATCTCACCAGGTAAGACCTCAACAGATAAGACACCACAGGTAAGACCTAAATCTCACCAGGTAAGACCACAAAGGTAAGACCCACACCAGGTAAGACCTCACCAGATAAGACACCACAGGTAAGACCTAAATCTCACCAGGTAAGACCTCAACAGGGAAGATCTCACCAGGTAAGTCCCCAAGCCTGAGATTGTTACCAACACTGTTCATGCAAGTGGTGAACATCTCCTACGTATTCCCAGAATCAGTAGCAATATCTGGACACGCGATCTGCGTTTCATTCCCCGAGCGATCGTTTGGATTATTTGTTGGCTCAGATATCAGCCCAGGAATATATCACTGAAATGTCACAACAAATTCCGCCCAGCAGACGACTCTCTCGAGTCTCGCGTTGGTTTGTGTTTCTGAGAACACAAATGTCGTCATCTCTTGGAATGGTCCAACAACGTATACGGTCTGTTTATAGATGAGGGAATCTTAGAATCAGGAATCTCTTCATCATTCTCCGGGAAACACACATGAAGATCTGTCCAACCTGCAGACTATCATACAATTCGTGGATTGGGATTTTATGGACTCCTCAATGGTGTGATTCTCTGAAGATCCATCACCATGGAAATATTCAGACAAATCAAAAATTGATGAATCGGTGATTCTCCTGGTAATGATCCCTATTGAGGATGATTGGAAACACTTCTCCGCAATATGGAGAACCCCTTCCTGCCAGCAGTGGGCCTTATTATAGAGTTGTCTGTGTTGTGATGAGAGTGCGCTCATTTACCCACCCCCCCCGCACTCTAACCACACTGTCCCCAACAACTCCCGAAAATATCACACCACTCCCCTGACAATGCCTTTATCTTCTTTTCTATCCAGAAGGACGGCACCATCTTTGTTCAGGCATCATCCAGGGTCACCATCTACTTCCTGGACTGAGATGGCAGCTGAGAGATGACACAATCATGTAAATCCTGGTGTCTGTGCAGGTCTAGAGTGTGTTCACAAATGTCTGACACAGATCAGCCCCGGCTACAGCCTCTCACCTTGTGACTTGCAACAAAGTTACAATGTACAGTCTGATCACTGGGGGGAGGAGACTGAGGAAATGACTCCTCTTTACTTCTACAAAGTTACAATGTACAGTCTGCTCACCGGGGGAGGGTAGACTGAGGAAATGACTCCTCCCCCTTCTACAAAGTTACAATGTACAGTCTGATCACTGGGGGAGGGGAGACTGAGGAAATGACTCCTCCTCCTTCTACAAAGTTACAATGTACAGTCTGATCACTGGGGGGAGGAGACTGAGGAAATTACTCCTCCTCCTTCTACAAAGTTACAATGTACAGTCTGATCACTGGAGGAGGGTAGACTGAGGAAATGACTCCTCCTCCTTCTACAAAGTTACAATGTACAGTCTGATCACTGGGGGAGGAGACTGAGGAAATGACTTCTCCTTCTACATAGTTACAATGTACAGTCTGATCACCGGGGGAGGGGAGACTGAGGAAATGACTCCTCCTCCTTCTACAAAGTTACAATGTACAGTCTGATCACCGGGGGAGGGGAGACTGAGGAAATGACTCCTCCTCCTTCTACAAAGTTACAATGTACAGTCTGATCACTGGGGGAGGGGAGACTGAGGAAATGACTCCTCCTCCTTCTACAAAGTTACAATGTACAGTCTGATCACTGGGGGAGGGGAGACTGAGGAAATGCTTCCTCCTCCTTCTACAAAGTTACAATGTACAGTCTGATCACTGGGGGAGGAGAGACTGAGGAAATGACTCCTCCTCCTTCTACAAAGTTACAATGTACAGTCTGATCACTGGGGGAGGAGACTGAGGAAATGACTCCTCCCCCTTCTACAAAGTTACAATGTACAGTCTGATCACTGGGGGAGGGGGGACTGAGGAAATGACTCCTCCTCCTTCTACAAAATTACAATGTACAGTCTGATCACTGGGGGAGGGGAGACTGAGGAAATGACTCCTCCTCCTTCTACAAAGTTACAATGTACAGTCTGATCACTGGGGGAGGGGAGACTGAGGAAATGCTTCCTCCTCCTTCTACAAAGTTACAATGTACAGTCTGATCACTGGGGGAGGGGAACTGAGGAAATGTTTCCTCCTCCTTCTACAAAGTTACAATGTACAGTCTGATCACTGGGGGAGGAGACTGAGGAAATGACTCCTCCTCCTTCTACAAAGTTACAATGTACAGTCTGATCACTGGGGGAGGAGACTGAGGAAATGACTCCTCCTCCTTCTACAAGGTTACAATGTACAGTCTGATCACTGGGGGAGGGGAGACTGAGGTAATACTTCCTTCTGCCTGCAGCAGACTGATGACATCACGGACTGGAGGTCAAGCTTCTGCATATTGTGACATGTCGGTGATGTATTTTTGCAGACTTGGAAGGTTACTGACGGGTCCCATTTAAAGGTCAATCCCTGTTATACCTGGGGAGACAAGCGCTGGTGTTCTATCGGATAGTGCCCGCGCATGTGCAGTATGGAATTACACTCCAGCTGTTTGCCGATCAGCTGTCCTGACGTAACCAGGGCGCATGCGCACATCGTAGGAGGTATCTCTTTATGGGAGATACCATTTCATGGGCACAATTGAAACCTATACAAACAGCGGGGGAGACCATAGTTGTCAGATTGTGCCTCGCTGCTGCTGTAGGGCGGCTTTACAGTGTGCTGATGGTCCAGTTTTGTCTGTGTTGCAGGGCGGGGTTGGTGTGTTGCGGGGAGGGTTTGGTGTGTTGAGTGGCGGGGTTGGTGAGTGGCGGGGCAGGTTTGGTGTGTTGAGGGGCGGGGTTGGTGTGTGGCGGGGCGGGTTTGGTGTGTTGCGGGGCTGGTGTCTTGGGGGGCGGGTTTGGTGTTATGGGGCTGGTGTGTTGGGGGGCGGGTTTGGTGTGTTGTGGGGCTGGTGTGTTGGGGGGCGGGTTTGGTGTGTTGCGGGGTGGGGCTGGTGTGTTTTGGGGCAGGGTTGGTGTGCTGCAGGGTGTGTTTGGTGTGTTGGGGGGCGGGTTTGGTGTGTTGCGGGGCGGGTTTGGTGTGTTGAGGGGCGGAGTTGGTGTGTTGCGGGGCGGGTTTGGTGTGTTGCGGGGCTGGTGTGTTGGGGGGCAGGTTTGGTGTGTTGCGGGGCTGGTGTGTTGGGGGGCGGGCTTGGTGTTGGGGGGCGGGTTTGGTGTGTTGCGGGGTGGGGCTGGTGTGTTTTGGGGCAGGGTTGGTGTGCTGCAGGGAAGTGTTTGGTGTGTTGGGGGGCGGGTTTGGTGTGTTGCAGGGTGGGGTTGGTGTGTTGCGGGGCGGGTTTAGTGTGTTGAGGGGCGGGGTTGGTGTGTTGCGGGGCGGGTTCGGTGTGTTGAGGGGCGGGGTTGGTGTGTTGCGGAGCGGGTTTGGTGTGTTGAGGGGCGGGGTTGGTGTGTTGCGGGCGGGGTTGGTGTGTTGCGGGGCGGGGTTGGTGTGTTGCGGGGCGGGTTTGGTGTGTTGAGAGGGAGGGGGTTGGTGTGTTGCGGGGCGGGGCTGGTGTGTTGCGGGCGGGGTTGGTGTGTTGCGGGGTGGGGTTGGTGTGTTGCGGGGCTGATTTGGTGTGTTGAGGGGCGGGGTTGGTGTGTTGCGGGGTGGGTTTGGTGTGTTGCGGATCGGGGTTGGTGTGTTGAGGGGCAGGGTTGGTGTGTTGCGGGGTGGGGTTGGTGTTTTGCGGGGTGGTATTGGTGTGTTGCGGGGCGGGTTTGGTGTGTTGAGTGGCGGGGTTGGTGTGTTGAGGGGCAGGTTGGTGTGTTGCGGGGTGGGGTTGGTGTGTTGAGAGGCGGGGTTGGTGTGTTGCGGGGTGGCTTTGGTGTGTTGCGGGGTGGGTTTGGTGTGTTACGGGGCGGGTGTGTTGCGGGGCGGGTTTGGTGTGTTGAGGGGCGGGGTTGGTGTGTTGCGGGGCGGGGTTGGTGTGTTGCAGGACGGGTTTGGTGTGTTGAGGGGCTGGGTTGGTGTGTTGCGGGGCGGGGCTGGTGTGTTGTGGGGCCAGGTTGGTGTGTTGCGGGGTGGGGTTGGTGTGTTGCAGGGCGGGTTTGGTGTGTTGAGGGGCAGGGTTGGTGTGTTGCGGGGCGGGGTTGGTGTGTTGCGGGGTGGGGTTAGTGTGTTGCAGGGCGGGTTGGTGTGTTGCGGGGCGGGGTTGGTGTGTTGAGGGGCAGGGTTGGTGTGTTGCGGGCGGGGTTGGTGTGTTGCGGGGCGGGGTTGGTGTGTTGCGGGGTTGGTGTGTTGAGGGGTGGGGTTGGTGTGTTGCAGGGTGGGGTTGGTGTGTTGCGGGGAGGTTTAGGTGTGTTGAGGGGCGGGGTTGGTGTGTTGCAGGGTGGGGCTGGTGTGTTGCGGGGCGTGTTTGGTGTGTTGAGGGGCCGGGTTGGTGTGTTGCGGGCGGGGTTGGTGTGGGGCGGGGTTGGTGTGTTCCGGGGCGGGTTTGGTGTGTTGAGGGGCGGAGTTGGTCTGTTTCGGAACAGGGTTGGTGTGTTGCGGGCGGGGTTGGTGTGTTGCGGGGTGGGGTTGGTGTGTTGCGGGGCGGGGTTGGTGTGTTGCGGGCGGGGTTGGTGTGTTGCGGGGTGGGGTTGGTGTGTTGCGGGGTGGGGTTGGTGTGTTGCGGGGCCGTTTTGGTGTGTTGAGGGGCGGGGTTGATGTGTTGCGGGGCGGATTGGTGTGTTGTGGGGCGGGGTTGGTGTGTTGCGGGGCGGGGTTGGTGTGTTGAGGGGCGGGGTTGGTGTGTTGCGGGGCGGGGTTGGTGTGTTGCGGGCGGGGTTGGTGTGTTGCGGGGTGGGGTTGGTGTGTTGCGGGGCGGTTTTGGTGTGTTGAGGGGTGGGGTTCGTGTGTTGCAGGGTGGGGTTGGTGTGTTGCGGGGAGGTTTTGGTGTGTTGAGGGGCGGGGTTGGTGTGTTGAGGGGCGGGTTGGTGTGTTGCAGGGTGGGGTTGGTGTGTTGAGGGGCGGGGTTGGTGTGTTGCGGATCGGGGTTGGTGTGTTGAGGGGCAGGGTTGGTGTGTTGCGGGGTGGGGTTGGTGTTTTGCGGGGTGGAGTTGGTGTGTTGCGGGGCGGGTTTGGTGTGTTGAGTGGCGGGGTTGGTGTGTTGAGGGGCGGGGTTGCTGTGTTGCGGGCCGGGGGTTGGTGTGTTGCGGGGTGGGGCTGGTGTGTTGCGGGGCATGTTTGGTGTGTTGAGGGGCCGGGTTGGTGTGTTGCGGGCGGGGTTGGTGTGTTGCGGGGCGGGGTTGGTGTGTTCCGGGGTGGGTTTGGTGTGTTGAGGG
Source organism: Lithobates clamitans (assembly GCA_037952925.1). Lineage (NCBI taxonomy): Eukaryota > Metazoa > Chordata > Amphibia > Anura > Ranidae > Lithobates > Lithobates clamitans. Next base: position 70,011 of record JBBGZY010001595.1, read on the forward strand.
GCGGGGTTGGTGTGTTTCGGAACGGGGTTGGTGTGTTGCGGGCAGGGTTGGTGTGTTGCGGGGAGGGGTTGGTGTGTTGCGGGGCCGTTTTGGTGTGTTGTGGGGCGGGGTTGGTGTGTTGCGGGGCGGGTTTGGTGTGTTGAGGGGCGGGGTTGGTGTGTTGCGGGACGGGGTTGGTGTGTTGCGGGCGGGGTTGGTGTGTTGCGGGGTGGGGTTGGTGTATTGCGGGGTGGGGTTGGTGTGTTGCGGGGCCGTTTTGGTGTGTTGCGGGCGGGGTTGGTGTGTTGCGGGGTGGGGTTGGTGTATTGCGGGGTGGGGTTGGTGTGTTGCGGGGCCGTTTTGGTGTGTTGAGGGGCGGGGTTGGTGTGTTGCGGGGCGGGGTTGGTGTGTTGCGGGGCGGGTGTGGTGTGTTGAGGGGCGGGGTTGGTGTGTTGTGGGGCGGGGTTGGTGTGTTGCGGGCAGGGTTGGTGTGTTGCGGGGTGGGGTTGGTGTGTTGCGGGGCGGTTTAGGTGTGTTGAGGGGCGGGGTTGGTGTGTTGCGGGGCGGGGTTGGTGTGTTGCGGGCGGGGTTGGTGTGTTGCGGGGGTGGGGTTGGTGTGTTGCGGGGCGGTTTTGGTGTGTTGAGGGGCGGGGTTGGTGTGTTGCAGCGCGGGGTTGGTGTGTTGCGGGGCAGGGTTGGTGTGTTGCGGGGCGGGTTTAGTGTGTTGAGGGGCGGGGTTGGTGTGTTGCGGGGCGGGTTTGGTGTGTTGAGGGGCGGGGTTGGTGTGTTGCGGAGCGGGTTTGGTGTGTTGAGGGGCGGGGTTGGTGTGTTGCGGGCGGGGTTGGTGTGTTGTGGGGCGGGGTTGGTGTGTTGCGGGGCGGGTTTGGTGTGTTGAGAGGGAGGGGGTTGGTGTGTTGCGGGGCGGGGCTGGTGTGTTAGGGGCGGGGTTGGTGTGTTGCGGGGTGGGGTTGGTGTGTTGCGGGGTCGTTTTGGTGTGTTGAGGGGCGGGGTTGGTGTGTTGCGGGGCGGGTTTGGTGTGTTGCGGATCGGGGTTGGTGTGTTGAGGGGCAGGGTTGGTGTGTTGCGGGGTGGGGTTGGTGTTTTGCGGGGTGGTATTGGTGTGTTGCGGGGCGGGTTTGGTGTGTTGAGTGGCGGGGTTGGTGTGTTGAGGGGCAGGTTGGTGTGTTGCGGGGTGGGGTTGGTGTGTTGAGTGGCGGGGTTGGTGTGTTGCGGGGTGGCTTTGGTGTGTTGCGGGGTGGGTTTGGTGTGTTACGGGGCGGGGTGGGTGTGTTGCGGGGCGGGTTTGGTGTGTTGAGGGGCAGGGTTGGTGTGTTGAGGGGCGGGGTTGGTGTGTTGCGGGGCGGGGTTGGTGTGTTGCAGGACGGGTTTGGTGTGTTGAGGGGCTGGGTTGGTGTGTTGCGGGGCGGGGCTGGTGTGTTGTGGGGCCAGGTTGGTGTGTTGCGGGGTGGGGTTGGTGTGTTGCAGGGTGGGTTTGGTGTGTTGAGAGGCAGGGTTGGTGTGTTGCGGGGCGGGGTTGGTGTGTTGCGGGGTGGGTTTGGTGTGTTACGGGGCGGGGTGGGTGTGTTGCGGGGCGGGTTTGGTGTGTTGAGGGGCAGGGTTGGTGTGTTGAGAGGTGGGGTTGGTGTGTTGCGGGGCGGGGTTGGTGTGTTGCAGGACGGGTTTGGTGTGTTAAGGGGCTGGGTTGGTGTGTTGCGGGGCGGGGCTGGTGTGTTGTGGGGCCAGGTTGGTGTGTTGCGGGGTGGGGTTGGTGTGTTGCAGGGCGGGTTTGGTGTGTTGAGGGGCAGGGTTGGTGTGTTGCGGGGCGGGGTTGGTGTGTTGCGGGGTGGGGTTAGTGTGTTGCAGGGCGGGTTGGTGTGTTGCGGGGTGGGGTTGGTGTGTTGAGGGGCAGGGTTGGTGTGTTGCGGGCGGGGTTGGTGTGTTGCGGGGCGGGGTTGGTGTGTTGCGGGGTTGGTGTGTTGAGGGGTGGGGTTGGTGTGTTGCAGGGTGGGGTTGGTGTGTTGCGGGGAGGTTTAGGTGTGTTGAGGGGCGGGGTTGGTGTGTTGAGGGGCGGGTTGGTGTGTTGAGGGGCGGGGTTGGTGTGTTGCGGGGTGGGGCTGGTGTGTTGCGGGGCGTGTTTGGTGTGTTGAGGGGCCGGGTTGGTGTGTTGCGGGCGGGGTTGGTGTGGGGCAGGGTTGGTGTGTTCCGGGGCGGGTTTGGTGTGTTGAGGGGCGGAGTTGGTGTGTTTCGGAACAGGGTTGGTATGTTGCGGGCGGGGTTGGTGTGTTGCGGAGTGGGGTTGGTGTGTTGCGGGGCCGTTTTGGTGTGTTGCGGGGCGGGGTTGGTGTGTTGCGGGGCGGGTTTGGTGTGTTGAGTAGCGGGGTTGGTGTGTTGCGGGGCGGGGTTGGTGTGTTGCGTGCGGGGTTGGTGTGTTGCGGGGTGGGGTTGGTGTGTTGCGGGGTGGGGTTGGTGTGTTGCGGGGCCGTTTTGGTGTGTTGAGGGGCGGGGTTGATGTGTTGCGGGGCGGATTGGTGTGTTGTGGGGCGGGGTTGGTGTGTTGCGGGGCCGGTTTGGTGTGTTGAGGGGTGGGGTTGGTGTGTTGCGGGGCGGGGTTGGTGTGTTGCGGGGCGGATTGGTGTGTTGTGGGGCGGGGTTGGTGTGTTGAGGGGCGGGGTTGGTGTGTTGAGGGGCGGGGTTGGTGTGTTGCGGGGCGGGGTTGGTGTGTTGCGGGGCGGATTGGTGTGTTGTGGGGCGGGGTTGGTGTGTTGTGGGGCGGGGTTGGTGTGTTGAGGGGCGGGGTTGGTGTGTTGCGGGGCGGGGTTGGTGTGTTGCGGGCGAGGTTGGTGTGTTGCGGGGTGGGGTTGGTGTGTTGCGGGGCGGTTTTGGTGTGTTGAGGGGTGGGGTTCGTGTGTTGCAGGGTGGGGTTGGTGTGTTGCGGGGAGGTTTTGGTGTGTTGAGGGGCGGGGTTGGTGTGTTGAGGGGCGGGTTGGTGTGTTGCAGGGTGGGGTTGGTGTGTTGAGGGGCGGGGTTGGTGTGTTGCGGATCGGGGTTGGTGTGTTGAGGGGCAGGGTTGGTGTGTTGCGGGGTGGGGTTGGTGTTTTGCGGGGTGGAGTTGGTGTGTTGCGGGGCGGGTTTGGTGTGTTGAGTGGCGGGGTTGGTGTGTTGAGGGGCGGGGTTGGTGTGTTGCGGGCGGGGTTGGTGTGTTGCGGGGTGGGGCTGGTGTGTTGCGGGGCATGTTTGGTGTGTTGAGGGGCCGGGTTGGTGTGTTGCGGGCGGGGTTGGTGTGTTGCGGGGCGGGGTTGGTGTGTTCCGGGGCGGGTTTGGTGTGTTGAGGGGCGGGGTTGGTGTGTTTCGGAACGAGGTTGGTGTGTTGCGGGCGGGGTTGGTGTGTTGCGGGGTGGGGTTGGTGTGTTGCGGGGCCGTTTTGGTGTGTTGCGGGGCGGGGTTGGTGTGTTGCGGGGCGGGTTTGGTGTGTTGAGGGGCGGGGTTGGTGTGTTGCGGGACGGGGTTGGTGTGTTGCAGGCGGGGTTGGTGTGTTGCGGGGTGGGGTTGGTGTATTGTGGGGTGGGGTTGGTGTGTTGCGGGGCCGTTTTGGTGTGTTGAGGGGCGGGGTTGGTGTGTTGCGGGGCGGGGTTGGTGTGTTGCGGGGCGGGTTTGGTGTGTTGAGGGGCGGGGTTGGTGTGTTGTGGGGCGGGGTTGGTGTGTTGCGGGCAGGGTTGGTGTGTTGCGGGGTGGGGTTGGTGTGTTGCGGGGCGGTTTAGGTGTGTTGAGGGGCGGGGTTGGTGTGTTGCGGGGCGGGGTTGGTGTGTTGCGGGCGGGGTTGGTGTGTTGCGGGGGTGGGGTTGGTGTGTTGCGGGGCGGTTTTGGTGTGTTGAGGGGCGGGGTTGGTGTGTTGCGGGGCGGGGTTGGTGTGTTGCGGGGCGGGGTTGGTGTGTTGCGGGGTGGGGTTGGTGTGTTGCAGGCGGGGTTGGTGTGTTGCGGGGCGGGGTTGGTGTGTTGCGGGGCGGGGTTGGTGTGTTGAGGGGCGGGGTTGGTGTGTTGCGGGGCGTGTTTGGTGTGTTGCGGAGCGGGGTTGGTGTGTTGCGGGGCGTGTTTGGTGTGTTGCGGAGCGGGGTTGGTGTGTTGTGGGGCGGGGTTTGGTGTGTTGCGGGGTGGGGTTGGTGTGTTGCAGGGTGGGGTTGGTGTGTTGCGGGGCGTGTTTGGTGTGTTGCGGGGTGGGGTTGGTGTGTTGCGGGGCGGGGTTGGTGTGTTACGGGGCGGGTTTGGTGTGTTGCGGGGTGGGGTTGGTGTGTTGCGGGGCGTGTTTGGTGTGTTGCGGGGCGGGGTTGTATGTTGCGGGGTGGGGTCGGTGTGTTGCGGGGCGTGTTTGGTGTGTTGCGGGGTGGGGTTGGTGTGTTGTGGGGCGTGTTTGGTGTGCTGCGGGGCGGGGCTGGTGTGTTGCGGGGTGGGGTTGGTGTGTTGCGGTGCAGGGTTGGTGTGTTGCGGGGTGGGGTTGGTGTGTTGTGGGGCAGGTTTGTTGTGTTGTGGGGCATGTTTGGTGTGCTGCGGGGCGGGGCTGGTGTGTTGCGGGGTGGTGTTGGTGTGTTGCGGGGCGGGGTTGGTGTGTTGCGGGGCGGGTTGGTGTGTTGCGGGGCGGGTTGGTATGTTGCTGGGTGGGGTTGGTGTGTTGCGGGGCGGGTTGGTATGTTGCTGGGTGGGGTTGGTGTGTTGCGGGGCGGGGTTGGTGTGTTGCGGGGCGGGTTGGTGTGTTGCGGGGCGGGTTGGTATGTTGCTGGGTGGGGTTGGTGTGTTGCGGGGTGGGATTGGTGTGTTGAGGGGCGGGTTTGGTGTGTTGAGGGGCGGGGTTGGTGTGTTGCGGGGTGGGGTTGGTGTGTTGTGGGGCGGGGTTGGTGTGTTGCGGGGTGGGGTTGGTGTGTTGCGGGGTGGGGTTGGTGTGTTGCGGGGCGGGGTTGGTGTGTTGTGGGGCGGGGTTGGTGTGTTGTGGGGTGGGGTTGGTGTGTTGCGGGGCGGGGTTGGTGTGTTGCGGGGCGGGGTTGGTGTGTTGTGGGGCGGGGTTGGTGTGTTGTGGGGCGGGGTTGGGTTGTTCTGTGGGTTGGGGTTGGTGTGTTGCGGGGTGGGGTTGGTGTGTTGCGGGGCACGTTGGTGTGTTGCGGGGCGGGTTGGTATGTTGCTGGGTGGGGTTGGTGTGTTGCGGGGTGGGATTGGTGTGTTGAGGGGCGGGGTTGGTGTGTTGCGGGGCGTGTTTGGTGTTTTGCGGAGCGGGGTTGGTGTGTTGCGGGGCGTGTTTGGTGTGTTGCGGAGCGGGGTTGGTGTGTTGTGGGGCGGGGTTTGGTGTGTTGCGGGGTGGGGTTGGTGTGTTGCGGGGTGGGGTTGGTGTGTTGCGGGGCGTGTTTGGTGTGTTGCGGGGTGGGGTTGGTGTGTTGCGGGGCGGGGTTGGTGTGTTACGGGGCGGGTTTGGTGTGTTGCGGGGTGGGGTTGGTGTGTTGCGGGGCGTGTTTGGTGTGTTGCGGGGCGGGGTTGTATGTAGCGGGGTGGGGTCGGTGTGTTGCGGGCCGTGTTTGGTGTGTTGCGGGGTGGGGTTGGTGTGTTGTGGGGCGTGTTTGGTGTGCTGCGGGGCGGGGCTGGTGTGTTGCGGGGTGGGGTTGGTGTGTTGCGGTGCAGGGTTGGTGTGTTGCGGGGTGGGGTTGGTGTGTTGTGGGGCAGGTTTGTTGTGTTGTGGGGCATGTTTGGTGTGCTGCGGGGCGGGGCTGGTGTGTTGCGGGGTGGGGTTGGTGTGTTGCGGGGCGGGGTTGGTGTGTTGCGGGGCGGGTTGGTGTGTTGCGGGGCGGGTTGGTATGTTGCTGGGTGGGGTTGGTGTGTTGCGGGGCGGGTTGGTATGTTGCTGGGTGGGGTTGGTGTGTTGCGGGGCGGGGTTGGTGTGTTGCGGGGCGGGTTGGTGTGTTGCGGGGCGGGTTGGTATGTTGCTGGGTGGGGTTGGTGTGTTGCGGGGTGGGATTGGTGTGTTGAGGGGCGGGTTTGGTGTGTTGAGGGGCGGGGTTGGTGTGTTGCGGGGTGGGGTTGGTGTGTTGCGGGGCGGGGTTGGTGTGTTGCGGGGTGGGGTTGGTGTGTTGCGGGGCGGGGTTGGTGTGTTGTGGGGCGGGGTCGGTGTGTTGTGGGGTGGGGTTGGTGTGTTGCGGGGCGGGGTTGGTGTGTTGCGGGGCGGGGTTGGTGTGTTGTGGGGCGGGGTTGGTGTGTTGTGGGGCGGGGTTGGGTTGTTCTGTGGGTTGGGGTTGGTGTGTTGCGGGGTGGGGTTGGTGTGTTGCGGGGCAGGTTGGTGTGTTGCGGGGCGGGTTGGTATGTTGCTAGGTGGGGTTGGTGTGTTGCGGGGTGGGATTGGTGTGTTGAGGGGCGTGGTTGGTGTGTTGTCTTTCTGCTACAGAGTCTCTACTGCCCACTGAGAGCAGCATGGTGGGGGTGTGGCTTAGCACCTGATGGGGTGTGGCTTAATCTCTTCATAAAGGGCAGTGAAATCCTTACGTGCGGCCTGATTTTATGTTCCAAGGGAGCCCTCATATATTTATAGATATATAAAACACATACATGAAAAATAAAAAGTAATAAATATACAGTGTATAATGTGTATATATACAGTATACATACAGTAACATATAGACAGTATAAATAAAAATGTATATAAAATGTATATAAAATATAAAAAAATATATATATACTGTATTTGTACAAAGAATATTTAAAAAAATACATGTTTTAAATTCAAAAGCAAAAAATAATGTCGCTCTTTCCAATCACTGCTCCTATTTTCCTTTCCTCTTAGGCCTCTATATGGAATTTTAGCTCCATGTGACCTCCAGGCACTTTGAGCGATTTTCGGAATTAGCCCTTTTTCTGCCGCCAGGCACATTTCCCGCCAAACAGCGAACCACATTAACCTCCACCCGGGAGAAGCAACTGACAATTTTTACAACACCCCCCCCCCTCCCCCACTTCAGTTTCTGCACTCCGCAGCCTCAGATTCAATTCTACATTAATAAAGACGAAGCAGAATTGGAAGTGTCCTCACACACAGGTCTACTTCAGCCCAGATTTAGAGGATAACACCCCCCGGACTCCATTCCCAATATTCTGACTTTTTGTTTTGCCAAGAGGACGCAGCTGTAACCGCCGAGAATGTGGATCGCGGCCGGTAGCGGAGGGAAAATGTTTTTGGTCTTTATCACATTTACACATCTCCGGGCGATTATTCACAGAGCCAAACCAGCTGTCAGCAGGTGATACAAAGTGCGCCGAATACAAACCGTTCTCTTTTCCCCGACAAGCCGCCGCGGCAATCACACGCTCTGCAGTAACTCAGCCCCAGATCGCCCCGCCGTGGGAAATGTTCAGTTCCTGGTTGTGCGGTGGGGAGCGCCGAGGAAAAAACATTTGTCTGACGTGGTGATTTGTTTAAAATATTTCGTGATTGGGAACATTCGATTCGGCCGATGCGCTTTCAGGGGAAAAGACTCCCCCCTTTCCTCCGGAATCATTTATAAAATATAAAATATGGAAATTCATATCATTTCATTGATAATAAATTCATATTTTCCGGGGACCCCCCCCATGTTGATGAGGACAAGGGCCTCTTCCCCACAACCCTGGACGGGTGGCTGTAGGGGGGTCTGTTGGAAGGGGGTTTTATTAATAAGGAGGCCAACAACTACATGAATGTGTATGGGGTACAGAGCACCCTTATTTGTTCACCAAAAAAAAGAATTGTAACCTAGAAATAAAGACACCCAAAACAGTTGACAATCTCAAAAAAAAAAGTCACTTATTGTAAATCCATTGCTAATCCTGATGCCTGCCACTCGCCAACTTGCCAACATTAAAAAAAATAAATAACGGCAACCCAACACACCCGATCCCGATGGTGATCATAGCCGAATGGGCCATATAAGGGAAGGGGTGGGGATAGAGGTGATATTTCACTTTACTTTACTTTACTTTACTTTTATTTTATTTCACTTTACTTTATTTTATTTTTATCCTTTTTTACTTTACTTTACCTTACTTTTATTTTATTTCACTTTACTTTATTGTATTTTATTTTATCTAATTTTACTTTACTTTACCTTACTTTATTTTTATTTCACTTTACTTTTATTTTATTTCACTTTACTTTACTTTTATTTTATTTTACTTTACTTTATTTTATTTTATTTTATTTTACTTTACTTTACCTTACTTTAAATTTATTTCACTTTACTTTACTTTATTTAATTTTTATCCTTTTTTACTTTACTTTACCTTACTTTTATTTTATTTCACTTTACTTTACTTTTATTTTATTTCACTTTACTTTACTTTATTTTATTTTATCTTATTTTACTTTACTTTACCTTACTTTATTTTTATTTCACTTTACTTTTATTTTATTTCACTTTACTTTACTTTTATTTTATTTTACTTTACTTTATTTTATTTTATTTTATTTTACTTTACTTTACCTTACTTTAAATTTATTTCACTTTACTTTACTTTATTTAATTTTTATCCTTTTTTACTTTACTTTACTTTACTTTTATTTTATTTCACTTTACTTTACTTTATTTTATTTTATCTTATTTTACTTTACTTTACCTTACTTTATTTTTATTTCACTTTACTTTAATTTTATTTCACTTTACTTTACTTTATTTTATTTTACTTTACTTTACCTTACTTTAATTTTATTTCACTTTACTTTACTTTTATTTTATTTCACTTTACTTTACTTTACTTTTAAATTAAAATAAAATAAATGTAAAGTAAATATAATCTCCCTTCCTATCTATTTACTAACGCTTTCAGCATAAGGAATACAAATAGTTCATGTGTACTGAGAGAATGAAGTTCCGCTTTAGGAATATCAGATACAGCCAACGCGTTTCAGGGAGAACAGCCTCCCCCTTCTTCAAGGCTAACATGTAAATTTAAAAAAATACATATAAAATATGGTAGTTCATATCGTTTTAATAACATTTATTATGCAATAAAAATAAAGTAAAGAAAAAAAAATAAAGTTAATTATTTAAAATTTACTTTACTTTACTTTTATTTTATTTCACTTTACTTTACTTTATTTTATTTTATCTTATTTTACTTTACTTTACCTTACTTTATTTTTATTTCACTTTACTTTAATTTTATTTCACTTTACTTTACTTTATTTTATTTTACTTTACTTTACCTTACTTTAATTTTATTTCACTTTACTTTACTTTTATTTTATTTCACTTTACTTTACTTTACTTTTAAATTAAAATAAAATAAATGTAAAGTAAATATAATCTCCCTTCCTATCTATTTACTAACGCTTTCAGCATAAGGAATACAAATAGTTCATGTGTACTGAGAGAATGAAGTTCCGCTTTAGGAATATCAGATACAGCCAACGCGTTTCAGGGAGAACAGCCTCCCCCTTCTTCAGGGCTAACATGTAAATTTAAAAAAATACATATAAAATATGGTAGTTCATATCGTTTTAATAACATTTATTATGCAATAAAAATAAAGTAAAGAAAAAAAAATAAAGTTAATTATTTAAAATTTACTTTACTTTACTTTTATTTTATTTCACTTTACTTTACTTTATTTTATTTTATCTTATTTTACTTTACTTTACCTTACTTTATTTTTATTTCACTTTACTTTAATTTTATTTCACTTTACTTTACTTTATTTTATTTTACTTTACTTTACCTTACTTTAATTTTATTTCACTTTACTTTACTTTTATTTTATTTCACTTTACTTTACTTTACTTTTAAATTAAAATAAAATAAATGTAAAGTAAATATAATCTCCCTTCCTATCTATTTACTAACGCTTTCAGCATAAGGAATACAAATAGTTCATGTGTACTGAGAGAATGAAGTTCCGCTTTAGGAATATCAGATACAGCCAACGCGTTTCAGGGAGAACAGCCTCCCCCTTCTTCAGGGCTAACATGTAAATTTAAAAAAATACATATAAAATATGGTAGTTCATATCGTTTTAATAACATTTATTATGCAATAAAAATAAAGTAAAGAAAAAAAAATAAAGTTAATTATTTAAAATTTACTTTACTTTACTTTTATTTTATTTCATTTTACTTTACTTTATCTTATTTTACTTTACTTTTAAATTAAAATAAAATAAAATAAACGTAAAGTAAATATAACCTCCCTTCCTATCTATTTACTAACACTAGCAGCATAAGGAATACAAATAGTTCATGTGTACTGAGAGAGTGAAGTTCCGATTTAAGAACATCAGATACAGCCGACACGTAAATTCAAATATTCGCAAATTCGAAAATTCAGGAATTCGGAAATTCGAAAACTTGGAAGTTCGGAAATTACTTTACTTTATTTTATTTGATCTTATTTTACTTTAGTTTACTTTACTTTTATTTTATTTCACTTTACTTTACTTTTATTTTATTTCACTTTACTTTACTTTATTTTATTTTATTTTATTTTACTTTACCTTACTTTAATTTTATTTCACTTTACTTTTATTTTATTTCGCGTTACTTTAGTTTATTTTATTTTATCTTATTTTACTTTACTTTACCTTACTTTATTTTTATTTCACTTTACTTTACTTTACTTTTAAATTAAAATAAAATAAAATAAAAGTAAAGTAAATATAATCTCCCTTCCTATCTATTTACTAACGCTTTCAGCATAAGGAATACAAATAGTTCATGTGTACTGAGAGAATGAAGTTCCGCTTTAAGAATATCAGATACAGCCAACACGTTTCAGGGAGAACAGCCTCCCCCTTCTTCAGGGCTAACATGTAAATTTAAAAAATACATATAAAATATGGTAGTTCATATAGTTTTAATAACATTTATTATGCAATAAAAATAAAGTAAAGAAAAATAAAATAAAGTTAATTATTTAAAATCTACTTTACTTTACTTTTATTTTATTTCATTTTACTTTACTTTATCTTATTTTACTTTACTTTTAAATTAAAATAAAATAAAATAAAATAAAAGTAAAGTAAATATAACCTCCCTTCCTATCTATTTACTGACACTAGCAGCATAAGGAATACAAATAGTTCATGTGTACTGAGAGAGTGAAGTTCTGATTTAACAACATCAGATACAGCCGACACATAAATTCAAATATTTGTAAATTCGAAAATTCAGGAATTCGGAAATTGGAAAACTTGAAAGTTCGGAAATTGGAAAATCCGAAAATAAGAAAGAGAATACGAATATTCAAAATAATAACTAATTAACTAATAATAACTACCTATTAAGTTACTTTACTTTATTTTATTTGATCTTATTTTACTTTAGTTTACATTACTTTTATTTTATTTTATTTCACTTTACTTTACTTTTATTTTATTTTACTTTACCTTACTTTAATTTTATTTCACTTTACTTTACTTTTATTTTATTTTGCGTTACTTTACTTTATTTTATTTTATTTTACTTTACTTTACTTTACTTTTATTTTATTTCACTTTACTTTACTTTACTTTTAAATTAAAATAAAATAAAAGTAAAGTAAATATAATCTCCCTTCCTATCTATTTACTAACGCTTTCAGCATAAGGAATACAAATAGTTCATGTGTACTGAGAGAATGAAGTTCCGCTTTAAGAATATCAGATACAGCCAACGCGTTTCAGGGAGAACAGCCTCCCCCTTCTTCAGGGCTAACATGTAAATTTAAAAAAAAACATATAAAATATGGTTGTTCATATCGTTTTAATGACATTTATTATGCAATAAAAATAAAGTAAAGTAAAATAAAATAAAGTTAATTATTTAAAATCTACTTTACTTTACTTTTATTTTATTTCATTTTACTTTACTTTATCTTATTTTACTTTACTTTACCTTACTTTAATTTAATTCACTTTACTTTACTTTTATTTTATTTCACTTTACTTTACTTTTAAATTAAAATAAAATAAAAGTAAAGTAAATATAACCTCCCTTCCTATCTATTTACTGACACTAGCAGCATAAGGAATACAAATAGTTCATGTGTACTGAGAGAGTGAAGTTCCGATTTAAGAACATCAGATACAGCCGACACGTAAATTCAAATATTCGCAAATTCGAAAATTCGGGAATTCGGAAATTCGAAAACTTGAAAGTTCAGAAATTGGAAAATCTGAAAATAAGAAAGAGAATCCGAAAATTCAAAATAATAACTAATTAACTAATAATAACTACCTATTAAATTATAGGTATTGAAATTTCCTTCCAAATTTGGCTGTTAGTGAACGTAACGAATACAAATTTATCCGAAGTTACGAATTATCCGAAATAACGAATGCCGCATCTGAACAAATGGAACCAAACAAGTTAATAATAATGAAAATATAAAATAATAAAAAGTTATTTGTTCCATTAGTTTTGATACGGCATTCGTTATTTCGGATGATTCGTAACTTCAGATAAATTCGTATTCATTTAGTTCATTAACAGCCAAATTTGAAAGGAAATTCCAATATCTATAATTGAATAGTTCAGCAATAGTTAAGTTATCATTAGTTAGTTATTATTTCTGATTTTCGAATTTTTGGGTTTTCGAATTTTCGTTCTTATTTTCGGATTTTCGTTCTTTTGAATTTTCGGATTTTCATCCTTATTTTCGGATTTTCGAATTTCCTGAATTTCTGAACTTTCGTATTGTTAGATTTCCGAATTTCTGAAGTTTCGGATTTCCAAATTTTCACATTTCCAAATTTTCGAATTTCCGGGTTTTCGTTACTTCGGATATTTCTGAATGAACAGATTTGTTGAAACTCATTAACCTCCCTGGCGGTATTCCCGAGTCTGGCTCGGGGTGGAATTTCAGAACCAAAAGTGGTAAACCCCCCCCCCCGAGCCGGACTCGAGATCGCATCGCAGGATCCAGGATGAGGTCACTTATACCTTTGTCCCCTGGATCCCGCCATGTCTCCCAGCAGTGTGTGCGGCTCGTCCTCCGCTCGATCTATCCGTGCTCCGTTCCCTGCGAGCGCTGCGACGCACGGGGACGGAGGACGGCGCCAAATTCAAAAAGTAAAACACACACAATGTGGGGAGATCCGTCATCAAACACTGAAAAGTAATGACAGCGAGAATTCTGCAACTCAGCAAATTTTAGTGTTTTTGATTTGATTACATTATTGAATAATTTTATTATTATTATTATATTATTATTTTGTATAATTATTTATAGTTATTTATCATATTATGATTTATGATTTCGTGTTTCAAACTTTTATCCTACCCGGGATGTCTACTAGACTCTGGTTTGGACAGATTTAAGTGAGTTATTCCTAAGAATTACAATAAAAAAAAGGCCAAATTTCCACGTAAAATAATTGTACCGCTTTCAGCACCAAAAAAAGGTTAATAAACGAATTCGGAACTCAATGAATTGCACATGCCTACAATGTTATTCAAATGTTTTTGACTCTTAAAATGATCATTGAAACCATAAGAACTGCCACATTCTCCAGCTTATATATTGTTTTTCTGACGAGGGTTTCGCCTATCAATGAGGGAGGAGTCTGCAAGCAAAGGGTCCGCCTACACCATCCTTCCACCCCCCCCGGGGAACCTCCCCAGAAGGAGAACCAACCTTCTCACATATACATTATAAGGCTTTTTCATTGGCCCAGAGTGAACGCACATTTCCCAGACTCGTAAAGTGTTTGATTGAACCTCTCTGGGTGCGTTCTCCGGGATTTCCCCCAAATTCTGGCATCCAACGGGCTTGGTGGAGGCGGAGGAAAGGAAGAGCGGAGTGATTTACATGGGACATAGGGAGGGACTTTGAATTGTGAGCTCCTCGGGGGCAGGGACTGAGCTGGATGTGCTGTATGTAAAGCTCCGCCTAGTTTGTCGGCACTGTATGAAGTAATAAGTAAATGAAATAAATAGATTTTGATGGATCAGACTTGGAGACACAGAGGTACCAGGGTGCACTTGGAGACATGGAGTGCATTGGGACGTATTTGGAGACACGGGGAGCGCAGGCTGACACTGGAGGGAGGCTCGGCTTAGGTGTAGCAATGCGTTGCTCAAACACTAAGCTGTGCATCGTCTGGTCCTTTAAGTGAGCACCAATCAGAAGGGCTGTCTCCCGAAGGGCCATGGGGACAACACTCCGGATGCAACCTGGGAGTGCCAAAGACCCAACGCTGGATCCTAGGAGGTCCATCAAGGTCCATCTCACGCCCAGCACCATCTACCGCCATCAGCTCATCCAGTTGTTGGTCTAATAGTTGGGCCGCCCTCTTCCCCCTGACCTGTTGGGGGGGTGCATAGTGCAAAAAAAAAGGTGGGGAGCAGCAGGACTACACCTGATTTAGAAGTCCAGGTCCCGTAAAGCAGGATTGTCAAACGAGCGGCCCTCCTGCTGTTGCAGGACTACAAGTCCCATGATACATTGCAAGGCTGACAGTTACAAGCAGGACTACCACTAGTGGGATCTGGACTTCTAAATCAGGTGTAGTCCTGGTGCCCCCCCCCTCTGGATGAGCTGATGGCGGTAGTTGGTGCTGGGTTTGAGATGGTGCTTGATTCGTTACCAATATTCATATAAATGCTATTGATAAAGTCCTGCGAAAAGCGTAACCTGCGTTAGAGACCTCACTTTAGGTATCCTGTGGCTTTTGAAAACGGATTCTTTTAGAAGCGTCCTGAGGAAGCCATTGACTGGCGAAACATGTTGAGCCGAAGTCACTCTACTATACAGCCAAAGCCGCATGGAATTTCTGAGATGGGTTTTTACCAAATTGTTCTTTTTAACAATTATGTATCTAAATAAAATTTGATATTTTTATAGAATTTGGTGACTTTACTTTGTAGCGTCCTGAGGAAGCCATTGACTGGCGAAACATGTTGAGCCGAAGTCACTTTACTATAAAGCCAAAGCCGCATGGAATTTCTGAGATGGGTTTTTACCAAATTGTTCTTTTTAACAATTATGTATCTAAATAAAATTTGATATTTTTATAGATTTTGGTGACTTTACTTTGTAGCAAATCCCCTTATGTTCTATATATGTTCTTTAGTTATACTTGTTACTGTTAACCAGAAGATCCGGCTCTATTTTTTTTTTTTTTTTATGTATTTGGTGGTATTTTATTATTTTGTCTATAATAAAAGTGTAATTTTTTTTTTCCCCCTGACACTGATTTATAATAATCATTGAATAATTGTGAGGGAGAATATTTAAAGTCCTACTTCCTCTCCAGGTCAGACAGAACAGGAAGTGGTGGGAAATCTCCCAAGGGGGGGGGGGGGGGTGCAGACAACAAAAACAAATCTACACCACCCAAACAAAAACAAAAAATGTGGGACTTGCGCTTTAACCACTTAAGGACCAAGCCTATTTTTCAAACTTGTTGTTTACAAGTTAAAATATTTTTTTTCACTAGAAAATTACTTAGAACCCCCAAACATAATATATTTCTTTTTCAGACACCCTAGAGAATAAAATGGCGGTCGTTGCAATACTTTATGTCACACCGTATTTGCGCAGCGGTCTTACGAACACAATTTTTTGGGGGAAAAATTACACTTTTTGAATTAAAAAATATGAAAACAGTAAATTAAGACCAATTTTCTTTATATTGCAAAAGATAATATTATGGCGAGTAAATAGATACCCAACATGTCACGCTTCAAAATTGCGCCCGCTCGTGGAATGGCGACAGACATTGACCCTTAAAAATCTCCATTGGCGACGTTTAAAAATTTCTACAGGTTACTAGTTTTGAGGTACAGAGGAGGTCTAGCACTAGAATTATCGCTCTCGGTCTAACGATCGCGGAGATACCTTACATGTGTGGTTTGAACACCGTTTACATATGCGGGCGCGATTTACGTATACGTTCGCTTCTGCACGTGTTCGCGGTGGGGACGGGGCGCTTAAAATTTTTTCTTTTTTTTTTGTTATTTATTTTACTTTTTTTCTTTTTACAATGTCCATTTAAAAGAAAAAAAATTAGGTCACTTTTATTCCTATTACAAGGAATGTAAACATCCCCTGTCTGATCAATGTTTATAAACATTGTTACTTTGTATCTCTCTATCTCCCGTCTGATCAATGTTTATAAACAATGTTACTTTGTATCCCTCTATGTCCTGTCTGATCAATGTTTATAAACAATGTTACTTTGTATCTCTCTATCTCCTGTCTGATCAATGTTTATAAACAATGTTACTTTGTATCTCTCTATCTCCAATCTGATCAATGTTTATAAACAATGTTACTTTGTATCTCTCTATCTCCCGTCTGATCAATGTTTATAAACAATGTTACTTTGTATCCCTCTATGTCCCGTCTGATCAATGTTTATAAACAATGTTACTTTGTATCTCTCTATCTCCCGTCTGATCAATGTTTATTAACAATGCTACTTTGTATCCCTCTATCTCCCGTCTGATCAATGTTTATAAACAATGTTACTTTGTATCTCTCTATCTCCTGTCTGATCAATGTTTATAAACAATGTTACTTTGTATCTCTCTATCTCCCGTCTGATCAATGTTTATAAACAATGTTACTTTGTATCTCTCTATCTCCCGTCTGATCAATGTTTATAAACAATGTTACTTTGTATCTCTCTATCTCCTGTCTGATCAATGTTTATAAACAATGTTACTTTGTATCTCTCTATCTCCTGTCTGATCAATGTTTATAAACAATGTTACTTTGTATCTCTCTATCTCCCGTCTGATCAATGTTTATAAACAATGTTACTTTGTATCTCTCTATCTCCCGTCTGATCAATGTTTATAAACAATGTTACTTTGTATCTCTCTATCTCCCGTCTGATCAATGTTTATAAACAATGTTACTTTGTATCTCTCCATCTCCCGTCTGATCAATGTTTATAAACAATGTTACTTTGTATCTCTTTATCTCCCGTCTGATCAATGTTTATAAACAATGTTACTTTGTATCTCTCTATCTCCCGTCTGATCAATGTTTATAAACAATGTTACTTTGTATCTCTCTATCTCCCGTCTGATCAATGTTTATAAACAATGTTACTTTGTATCTCTCTATCTCCCGTCTGATCAATGTTTATAAACAATGTTACTTTGTATCTCTCTATGTCAGATCTTGGGGTAAAAAAGACTTCAGATCTCACATTTACACTTAAATGCAATAACATTTTTATTTTTTTTTTTAAATCTTTTGGTCCTTTTTAAGACCGTTGGGCGGAAGTGACGTTTGATGTCGCTTTTGTCATCCAATGGTATGGAGCCGAGTGGGAGGGGCCATCATTCCCTCACTCGTCTCCAGGCCTGGGAGGGGAAAGGATCGGATCATCTCTGCTGCTAACGGCCGGCTCCGGTAAGCTGCGGAGATGACCAGAGCGGAGATGGGGGGGGCCCACCTCTCTCCCCCCTCCCGCCCCCGATAAAAGTGATTTTGCGGCGAATGCGCTGCAGAGACCACTTTAATCTGAAAGAGGACCGCCCGCCGTCGCAGAAAATACCGACATTCTACGTCAAAGTACTGATGTATAACGCCGGCGGCTTCAGAACTTTTCCACAGCTGATTACTCGGCGGCATAGGCTCATAGTCAGCCCTTTTGCTTCACCTGCGACGCATTTCGCTCCTTGTTCTTGTTTTGCAAAAGGGAAAATCGCAGATGTGACGATTCTCTCCACCCCGCCCCCCCTCCCTGACGCTCCCCAACCCCCCCCCCCCCCGGCTGTACTTCCTATAGGATGAGACAATGTCAAGCCTGCATCACATATAATGAGCCCACAGAAGGCTTTTTTTTTTAAGTGGCTTTTTCTTGCTGTTTATTTTTCTAACTTCTCGGTGTCACCTTCAACTTCTCTGACGGCACAAAGTGGTGTCAGATGTTTCAGACTAATAGATGTGATTTCTGCGCGGAAGGTCGCCAGTAAATTACGGATATAATACAGGATTTTCTGACAGTTTTACGTCCGACGCGTTTGATATATGCTTTCCTCTATTTTTTTACTTTCTCTGCCAAAACATCGTCCGCCGGCTCTAACCTCATTTACTTAAATATGTTCTTCCCCCGAATGGAGAGAAAATCGCATTTATGGCAGACGGCGGCGCGCTGGGACGTGTTCCCCGGGATGGAGGGGGGGAGGGGAGGGAGGGGGGGGGCGCACACCTGCTACATAGGGATTGGGTGCTGATCGGATATTCCTACAAAAAAAAAAAAATCACCAGTGCATGCGTGTGCCCGCAGAAAAACCCCAAAAGACGTTTTTTAACCACTTCAGGTCTGGAAGATTTACCCCCCCCTTCCCCCTTTACAACCAGGCCATTTTTTTTGCTATGTGGCACGGCGTTACTTTAACTGGCAATCGCGAAGTCGTGCGACGCCGTACCCAAATTCAATTTATATTTTTTTTTTGGCACACAATTAGAGCTTTTTTTTTATGGTATTTGATCACCTCGGAGATGTTTATGTTTTGTGATATAAAACTAAAATAGACAAAAAGTTTTGAAAAATAAATATTTTTTATGTTCTGCTAAAAAAACATCTCCAATAAAAAACATTAAAAAAAAATCAAATTTCTTCATATATTTAGACCAAAATGTGTTCTGCTACGTCTTTAATAAAAAAAAAAATCCCAATAAGCGTATATTGATCGGTATGGCTAATTATATATATTATTATATTATATATTGATCGGTATGGTTAATTATCTATTTTATTTTATTATATATCGATAGGAATGGTTCATTATATATATATTATTATATTATATATTGATCGGTATGGTTAATTATATATTTATTATTATATTATATATTGATCGCTATGGTTAATTATCTATATTAGTATATTATATAGTGATTGGTTTGCGTCAAAGTCTACAAACTCTAGAATATACAGTATACTGGAATTTCTCATTTTGAAAACAATTTCCTTATACTAATAATGGTGGCGATGAGTGACTTATAATGGGACTGCGATAGCGCGGCGGACAATATGACACTACCTAACGCTGGGGGGAACTGACTAACTGCCACGGACATCACCAGTGACACTAATACAGTGGCAGCTGGTGTTTTTTTTTTTTTTGGGGAGGGCGGCAAAACCCCCCCTCCTCCCCACCAGGGGGTCTCGCGGTCGGTCAGTCGGTCATCCAGTCCCACACTTACCCCATCTAGGATGCGGGCGGGCAGCGCTCCTACGGGCGGCGGCTTCTATCGCGTCTCCTCCTCCTCTGCATCAAAGTGGCTTCCGCTGTGTGTCTCCTCCCTCCTTCTCCTTGGCGTCCAATAGGATCGCCTGTCCTTTCAGCCAATCAGATGACGGGTCTCAGGACCCGCTTTCTGATTGGCCTGGGGGGAGGATCAGCGTGGTAATATACATTTGCTACTGTCACAAAACTGGGTAGGCTCAGAGTGCAGTAAAAAGTAACATTGTTTATAAACATTGATCAGACGGGAGATAGAGAGATACAAAGTAACATTGTTTATAAACATTGATCAGACGGGAGATAGAGAGATACAAAGTAACATTGTTTATAAACATTGATCAGACGGGAGATAGAGAGATACAAAGTAACATTGTTTATAAACATTGATCAGACGGGAGATAGAGAGATACAAAGTAACATTGTTTATAAACATTGATCAGACTGGAGATAGAGAGATACAAAGTAACATTGTTTATAAACATTGATCAGACGGGAGATAGAGAGATACAAAGTAACATTGTTTATAAACATTGATCAGACGGGAGATAGAGAGATACAAAGTAACATTGTTTATAAACATTGATCAGACGGGAGATAGAGAGATACAAAGTAACATTGTTTATAAACATTGATCAGATGGGAGATAGAGAGATACAAAGTAACATTGTTTATAAACATTGATCAGACGGGAGATAGAGAGATACAAAGTGACATTGTTTACAAACATTGATCAGACGGGAGATAGAGAGAAACAAAGTAACATTGTTTATAAACATTGATCAGACAGGAGATAGAGAGATACAAAGTAACATTGTTTATAAACATTGATCAGACAGGAGATAGAGAGATACAAAGTAACATTGTTTATAAACATTGATCAGAATATTTTTTCAATCTAAAATAATAATAATTATCCAAGTAGAGAAAAAAAGCATTTTTTTCTTTTTATTTTTTGTCTCTGGACATAAAAAAGTTTTAGGAGAATAAACCAAAAGGGAAAGTTTTATTTCTTGTTTAAAAAAAAAAAATTGCTCTTCTCCGTGGGGAGTGGTATATATGGGGAGGGGGGGTTGTCTGGGGGGAGAACTGAAGGGGTTAATACAGTTTTAGAACGATAACATTTTATTTTATAAAGTTTAATGCAATATTATTATTATTATTATTATTATTATTATTATTATTATTATTATTACAGGTACTTATATAGCGCCATCAATGTTACGCAGCGCTTGCAATAAATAAATTACTGATGAAACTCCTCCAACAATTAAAGGTCCCCACAGATTTCTCCACCTTCAGCTCTGCTTTGGATTTGTAATAAATATCGCTCATCGCTGCATTGCACTTTGTTGTGGCGCGTTTTCCACTGACGCGTTTTCCTTTCCTCTCGTATTACCGGGAACTGATGTGGAATTTTTTTTTCTCCCGCGGAGGCGATGGCAGAGCGTCCTCAGCACACAGCTTCCATTACACCGGAGAAATCGTTCGCGGCTAATCTCACTTACAGCTCCAACGTTCACCTGAATCAATAAAGAAAGCAGAGCGACGCGCTGCAGAAACGGCTTTTCATTTTTATTTTTTTTTACCTATCACTGCTGAGTAATCAGCTGTGGAAAATCCCCAGTTCTATCAAATGTCTGCAGAGAGCAAACGATCGTCTGCGTAGAAGCTGAATTGCTTGGAGTTGGAGTCAGGCTGCTCATTATCAGATAATGAATCCATAGGACGGCCCAAATTTATTGTTACATTGTATAGGAATCTGGTAGTGATGTGTCATTATGTTACATTGATGATGTTTGTTTTGTTGTTGTAGGGAACAGATTCTCTTCATTAAAGTTTACACTTCACAAAGGACACGCCCACATTATCAAAGCATATTCATTCTATACATAAAGGTAAAAACCTCCTCTGTGCAGCCACTCCCCCCCCCCCCCCAAATACTTACCTGAGCCCCATCGCGATCCATAGATGTGCATGGGAACATTCTGACACTTTTTGTTCACATGTGAAAATCCTTTTTTTTTTTTTCTTGCTAGAACATTCATTACTTAGAACCCCCCAACATTGTATATATATATATTTTTTTTTTTTAAAGCAGAGGCCCTAGAGAATAAAATGGTGAGTTTTTCTATTTTTTTATGTATTTGCGCTGCGTTTTTTTAAAAGCAATTTTTGAGGAAAAAATACACTTTTTAAAATTTTCATGCAAAAAAAAAAAAAAAAACACACACAATAAACAACCCAATTTTTTTTGTTGTAAAATATAAAAGATGATGTTACGCCGAGTAAATAGATAGAAAACGTGTCACGCTTTAAAATCGCACACGCTCCCGCGCAGCGGCGACACACAACTATTATCCATTGGGAACGCTTTAAAAGCCTTTACAGGTCACCACTTTATAGCTACAGAGGAGGTCTGTAGCTATAATAATATTGTATATATATATATAATATATATTATACAATATATAATACAGCATATAATATACAATATATAATATACAATATGCCCTAATGTTGTAAAGTGCTGCGTAAACTTTCGGCGCTATATAAATCCTGTATAATAATAATAATAATAATAATATAAAATATACAATATACAATATATAATATTGAATATACAATATACAACATATAATATACAATATATAATATACAATAGATAATTTATAATGGATAATATACAATATACAATATATAATATATAATATAAAATATAAAATATAATAATAATAATATTGAATATACAATATATAATATATAATATACAATATATAATATATATAATATACAATAGATAATATACAATATAAAATATACAATATACAATATATAATATTGAATATACAATATACAACATATAATATACAATATATAATATACTATATAATAAATAATATATATATAATATACAATATAAAATATATAATATACTATATATAATATACAATAGATAATATATAATATATAATATACAATATAAAATATACAATATACAATATATAATATACTATATAATAAATAATATATATATAATATACAATATAAAATATATAATATACTATATATAATATACAATAGATAATATATAATATATAATATACAATATAAAATATACAATATACAATATATAATATACTATATAATAAATAATATATATATAATATACAATATAAAATATATAATATACTATATATAATATACAATAGATAATTTATAATAGATAATATACAATATACAATAGATAATATATAATATAAAATATAATAATAATAATATTGAATATACAATATATAATATGTAACATACTATATAATATACAATATATAATAGATAATATATATAATATACAATAGATAATATACAATAGATAATATATAATATATATAATATACAATAGATAATATATAATATATAATAGATAATATATATAATATACAATAGATAATATACAATAGATAATATATAATATATATAATATACAATAGATAATATATAATATACAATAGATAATATACAATAGATAATATATAATATATAATATGCAATATATAATATGTATCTCTGTGATTTCACTTTGTGTCATGGAAGGAGAGGCTGAAAAAGTGTTGAGAGGAGAGGAATCCAAAGAAAAAATAAATTTATAGACAGGAAAGACTTCCGTGGTGAACCCCTCCCCCCCTCCGCCCTCTTATAATCACAGGGCCCCTCCTCCCCCAGGCCCCCTGAGATCCTGCTGACCTCTTTTTCTGGGCACTTCCTGGTTTTAGGGAGGCACTGGTGACGTAGTCCTGACCTCATAGGTGCACCCTGGGAAGTCTACGTCACCAGTGCTTTCCCGGCTCATCCAGCACATGCCTAGTATGAGATCGGGGGGGGGGGGCATTTTATCTGACAATATGGCACCCCAAACCACCTACAGCACATGCGCTTCATCATTTATGGTTAAGATTTGGGGGAGGGGCATGTTTTAGATGTAATACGGAGCGTCAGTCACCAGATCTGGCAGGACGTCATCAATGATATCATAAAAATGGTGATGTGGAATGCTAACCCTGGGAGGGGGGAGGGGGGATGCTTGTTAGAAAAGAAGCAAGTGAAGAAAAAAAAGACCTGACTGGCTTATTGGTTTCCCAGAATACATTTCACTAGCAGTTTAGTAAAAAGGGATAAATCCCCTTCCTTGTGTCCCCTTTGTCTTCACTCTCTGTGTGTTTTTATTGTGTTTAAATATATTGTTTCTCATGTGATATATACAAGCGTTATATCCCACCAATAGATTTATGCTTCGCATTGTGAAAATGCATTGACTTTGATATACACTATATGGTCAAAAGTATTGGGACGCCTGCTTTTACACACACACACATGAACTTTAATGACCTCCCAGTCTTAGTCCGGAGGGTTCAATATTGGGTTGGCTCCGCCCTTTGCAGCTATAACAGCTTCACCTCTTCTGGGAAGGCCGTCCACAAGGTTTAGGAGGGTGTCTATGGGAAGGTTTGACCATTCTTCCAGGAGAGCATTTGTGAGGTCAGACACAACTAGAGATACTGTTGTACGAGGAGGATTTGGATTTTGTAGGAATTTCAGAGACAGCTCTTATGATTGGCTGGCAAACATTCAAGGGTATTCCCTTTATCGCAAGGATAGAGAGGGTAAAAAAGGGGGAGGGGTATGCCTATATGTCAAGAATAATGTACAAGTGAATGTGAGAGATGACTTCACTGAGGGAGCTAGTGAGGAGGTGGAATCTTTATGGGTGGAGCTCCAAAGGGATGAAGCTAAGGGGAAAATAATACTGGGAGTATGCTATAGGCCCCCTAACCTTGGAGAGGAGGGGGAGGAGGACCACCTATCACAATCTGGATTAGCCGCAGGGATGGGAATTCTTCTAAGGCTTGCCAGTTCCTTAATGTCTTGCAGGACAATTTTATGGGTCAGATGGTAGACGCACCAACTAGAAATAAAACATTACTGGATCTACTGATTACCAACAATACAGACCTGATCACGGATGTGGAAATACGGGGCAATTTAGGTAACAGCGATCACAGGTCAATTGGCTTCAATATAAATCACACAAATAGGAAACATGAAGGGAACACAAAGACACTGAATTTCAAAAGAGCCAACTTCCCTAAACTACAAACCTTGCTAAAAGGCATAAATTGGGATAAAATATTAGGAACAAAGAACACGGAGGCGAGATGGGTTTAATTTAAGAGCATATTAAATAAGGGCATTAGCCAATGTATCCCATTGGGTAATAAATTTAAAAGAGCCAACAAAAGTCCTGGATGGCTTAACTCCAATGTAAAAATGCATATAAAAAGCAAAGGAGAAGGCCTTCAAAAAATACAAGGATGTGGGATCATCATCAGCATTCAGACTTTACAAAGAATGCAAAAGGGTTTGGGAAATTACTGCGCTAAACCAATCGTATGCAAAGCTGCTAACACTTAAACAAAGTCAAAGAGATATGTGAAAAAAACAGTGTAGCGCTAAAAAAACATCAAAGAAACAGCATAATACGGTGCATAAAAATGTATAAACAAAAAATAATAATGTATACTGAAAAAATGATATTAATAAAGTCCAGTGACTGAAAAAACAGTGAAAATGTGAATTCACCACAATAGTGAGCTCATTAAAGCAAACGTCCATAAATGTGAAGCACTTAGGATCCACTCACGCTTAGGAAGTGGAAAAAAGCGGCTGGCCGTTAGGACGCCGGAGGTAGTGCGTCTTCCACCAAGGAAATAAGATATATACTCTTACCGGACGGAGTGGACTCACATGCCAGCGGCAGTGAGTCAATCGAGATTGTATTGGCCAAAGCCTGGGAGTCCAACGTTGCAAGGGACTTGGATGGAACTGGAACCCAGTTGGAGATCAATCTGGATGTGGTTAATAGGTAAAAAGATGCTCTCACCCGGACCAGCGTAAAGATGATGAAAAACAAAAAGGCTCCATATGGTGCAGGTCAAAAGGGGATTTATTGTAAAAAAAAAGTACAAACATCGATTCACAGATGTGTACAAAAAAGTGTGATCACAAGGTTAAAAAGCAATGTGGGGAGCGACGAATGCAAGGTTTACGCGTTTCGTCCCAATGGACTTCAACTGGGGCAAGGCTTTTTAAGCTTGTGATCACACTTTTTTTGTACACATCTGTGAAGGGCTGAAGGGCCTGGTATGGACTGGGTGTGGGGGGGGGGAACCCACGCTGTATTTTTAAATGATTTTTTATGTATATTGCCGGGATCTGGCAATTCATTAGAGCCGTGAGCAGTTTTAAATGACATTTTTTCCTTTAGAAATGTCATTTTGCTGCAGTACCTTTCTAAACACGGGGAAAATGCGCCACTTTACAGGCAGACTAAGGGGATCCCCCAGGCACAATATTTAATGGAATATTTCATTTTTATTGTTTCATTATTAAAATCACTGCTCCTGAAAAAACGGCCGTTTTTAAAACTTTTTTTTTGCATTGATACATGTCCCCTGGGGCAGGACCCGGGTCCCCAAACACTTTTTATGACAATAACTTGAATATAAGCCTTTAAAATGAGCACTTTTGATTTTTCATGTTCGTATCCCATAGACTTCAACGGGGTTCAAACAAATTTTTTGCCTGTTCGCATGTTCTGGTGCGAACCGAACTGGGGGTGGTGGGGTGGGGGGGGTGGGGTGTTTGGCTCATCCCTAGATGCCAGGAACATAGGAGGTGGAGGGTGCCGGAGGTAAAATGAACCTGACCTATTTAGTAGACTTTCAATGGTGAAAAGTAGAAAACACAGAAGACTGCAAATAACAATATTGGGCTATCCCGGGTATTTGTTAAAAAAAAAAAAAAAGTCTGCGTATTGTGTAGTATTTGTGTCAATGTGGCAAAACGGAACCGTATAATTATTGTATAAATAAAAATTGGTATTTCCTACACTATTAGTAATAATAATAAAAAAATAACATATCAATGACATCCTTTTTGATAAATCAGCGGTTGCCCAACTGAGGCTTTACGTCTTCCAGATACATCTATTGGTAGATATGTGATAGTGCTGGACCAATGAGAATTGGAAATTGGCTCCAAATATAGTTACAAAGTTACATAGTAGGTGAGGTTGAAAAAAGACACAAGTCCATCAAGTCCACCCTATGTGTGTGATTATGTTGATTATGAATATTGTCACTGGATTATTTTCCGCTCTGTCTAAATGTTGCAAAGATGAGCTGTGTTTGTGTAATTGCTGTATAAATAAAAGTTGATATATTTACCCCCCCCCAAAAAAAAAAAAACTTATCAATTTGCAGCTTTTGATAAATCAGCCGGTGAATTCTATGCGCAGCTGAGGTTGCACTTCTTCTAAATACTTTTCTAGTAGATACTTAATAGAGCCGGACCAATGAGAATGGAAATTGGTTTTAATAGATAGAGAATTCTTAAGGGAGGTGAACCCGGGATGGAAGCATGTGGTGTGAGCGGACCCGGTTCTGGTCCGAGGCTGATACCGCTCCAATCGCGATAGAAAAGTCGCTCATCAGACAATCAGCGCCTAGATGTATGGGTCGGGAGCGTCTACTATAAACCTTTATCTCCATCATCAAATATTCCAAAGCATTGCGGAGGACAGGCCTCCCTTCTTCAGGGCCTACATGTCGAGGACAATTAAAATAGAATATGAATTGATACAATAGAAAATGTAACAACCTGGATCAATTTCATGATAGCAATTAAAATTCGATGTCATTGTGTGAAATTTAGTATGGTGGAATCAATTAATCACGGTTCATATATTCATATATTTTATATTTTCATCCGTGAATTTTATCATGGTTCTTAAATCAGTGCAAAATGGTGAAAAGTAGAAAACGCAGAAGTCTGCAAACAGAGATAATGCATTATTATATATAATTTTATATATAATAAATAAAAAAATACTAACTAAATAAAATATATTACTTTGCATGGGATTATTCTATGTCCAAAACAGAGCCATGTATTCATTGTATCAGTTGATAATTCTTATAAAAGGATTATTATATTTGTACAATATCTAAATAATAAAGGTTGTTGGATTATTTTCAGCTCTGTCTCAATGTGGCAAAATTGAGCTGTACAATTGCTGTATAAATAAAAGTTGATAATTCCTGTAATAATAATAATAATAATAATAATAAATAAAACATATCATTTGCGGCCTTTGATAAATCAGCTTGTTGAATTCTATGTATTTTTCTAGTAGCTACTTGACAGCCAATGGGAATTGATTTTAATAGATATAGAATAAAGAGCGTTATCCATAAAGGAGGTGAACCCGGGATGGAAGCATGGTGTTTGGGGACCTGGTTCTGGTCCTGGGCTGGTACCTCTCCGATCGTGACAGACCAATCGCTTATCAGACGATCAGCTCCCGGGTGTATGGATAGGAGCGTCTACTCTAAATGTTTATCTCCTTTGAAAATTAATTTGAAATATTTATTATTTAAGATTATCAAAAACTGTACATTAGATGCGTTTCGGAGGGCAGGTCTCACTTCTTCAGGGCCAACATGTAGCAAACAATAAAATATTATATAAAATGATACAATATAAAATATGATAATCTGTATCAACTTATTGATAGTAATTAAAGCATAACTAAAAGCAAAACGTATTATTTTTTTCTTTTTCAGTTTTGGATGGAGTAGAGAGGGATTAGACCCCCTGTCAGTTTTTATTGGTGTCCCCATTAGGTAGAGTCACCTTCTCTATTTGTCCTGCTTACCATTATCATTGAAAGTGAAAGTAAAAGAAAATCTCAAATTTTGGGTTTTCCCCAGAAAAGTAATAGAGGGGAAATCTTCCAATGGGGACACCAGTTCTGGTGACCTGGGGTGGGTGGGGGGGCCCCGAGGAATCCCTCTAACTTGCAGGGATTTCCTCTCACTTCCTGTTTTACTATGGGACAGGAAGTGAAGGGAAATCTCCCTAAAGGGACAAAGATGGCAAAAAAAAAAATTCTGACAGGGTTTATAACCTTTTATTTTTGCCTTTAGTTCTACTTTAAGGCTTTGTTCACACCTACAGGTGCAACCATGTGCAGGCGTGTCCCCACCCCCCGCCCCCCGCCCAGCCCCCATGCACCTTGCTAATCCGCATGCTTTTGCACAAAGTTGGGCCAACAAGCAGGTACCATGCATTTCGGTGCCTGACAGGGGTTCTAACCCTCCCTTACTCAGTTCTAAATGAAAAAAAAAAAACGCTTTTCCTGTAGTTCTACGTTAAGGCTCAATGACATCATGTAAAATCTAGCCTGGTGGAATCAATTAATCACGGTTCATAAATTCATATATATTATATCTGTTACCAATAAACACCATCATATGTAAATTAATCCTGGTTCATAAATCAGTGGTGAAAATTTAGATTGTAAGCTCTAAGGATCAGGGCTCTCTGATTCCTCCCGTACTTAATTGTATTATAACCGTACTGTCTGTCCCCATGTTGTAAAGCGCTGCGCAAACTGTTGGTGCCATATAAATCCTGTATAATAATAATAATAATAATAATAATAATAATAATAATAATAAAAAGCAAAAAATGCGTATAAACTGCAAGCATAAACAATGTGTCATCCTGGGTATTCCTGACAGTTTAGGCAGAAAACATTTTTATACATTTGTACAATATCTAATTATACATATACAGTATATATACAAAAAAATATATTTTATTATGTATTTATAATAAATAAAAACTAATACTTTTTATTGGATTCTTTTTTGATCTGTCCAAAATGGAGCCGTGTAATCATTGTATAAATAAAAGTTGGTATTTTTGATAAATAATAAAAAAACACAAAAAAAAACAAAGTATCATTTGTGGCCTTTGCTTGATCAGCTGTTGAATTCTACGAGCCGACGTTTCATTTCCGCTGAATACTTTCCCAGGATCCAAACATTTGGAAGCAAACTCTTCAGCGAGATGTATATATTATATATATGTATATATTATATCATTATTAATACATAAATAAAATACAAGATAAATAAATACAAAATAATACTTTCTGATCTGTCCCTGTCCAAAACAAAGCCATATAATCATTGTATAAATTATTATTATATATATATAGTATAATTTGCAGCTTTTGCTACATACATGAGGTTTCACTTTAAAAATACTTTCTAAATACTAAAAACTCTAAATACTTTCCTTATATATACTGTATATTTATAGATATAGATATATATCTATATAGATATATAAATAGATATGTATCTATATCTATAGATATATATCTATAGATATATATCTATATATATATATATTATATATTTATAAAAAAAATAATACTTTTTATTGGAATATTTTTCTGATCTGTCCAAAATGTATCAAAATAAAAAACAAAGTATCATTTGTGGCCTTTGCTACATCAGCTGTTGAATTCTATGCACAGCTAAGGTTTCTCTTCCTCTAAAGACTTTCCCGGGATCCAAACATTTGCAAATGAAACACTCTAGCGATATATATATATATATATATATATATATATATATATATATACAGTGGATATAAAAAGTCTACACACCCCGGGTGGTAAAATGTCAGGTTTCTGTGATGTAAAAAAAATGAGACAAAAATTTCAGAACTTTTTTCACCTTTAGGCCGGGTTCACACCTATTCGAATTGGATGCGGGTTTCTCCGCATCCAATTCGCATAGCAGGAGAATGTGACTGGCTCCCTATGGAGCCGGTTCACGTGTCTTCGTTGCGGCTGCGGAGCGCACTGGACTGGACTGTGCGTCTTTGGCTCCATTTCCAGGGCCGAATTCAGGCATAGATTCGGCCCTGATTCGGCCCTGAAACAGGGAACCAGGGACGCACAGCGATCCGCAGCCAGGTTCCAGTGTGAACCCGGGGCCTCAAGCCTCGTACACACGATTGGATTGTTGGCCAACAAAACCTCAGATTTTTGTCCGAAGGGCGTTGGCCCAAACTTGTCTTGGATACAAACGGCAAGGAATTGTCAGCCAACAAACACAAACGTAGTGACGTGCTACGTGTTTTTTCAGCTCTTTAGCGCTACCCTTTGGGGTCCTTCTGCTAATTTTGTGTTAGTAGAAGTTTGATGAGCGTTTATTCGCACTTTTCATTTAGTGCTTTTCAGTTTGTTTCTGAACAGACATTCGTCAACCAGACATGTTCCGGAATCGGAGGAGATAACACGTTTATTTATTATTGGGCTTGCAGTTATTGCTTTGACATTATTTTTTTGAGTTGAATAATAATGATTTGATTTGGTATATTTTCTATATTTTTGGATGCATAGAATGCACTTTTTGGTTAAGTTCTATTGACAGATATCATGTCTAATTTTATTTACAGCATTTTTTTTTTTTAATGGATAATAAATAAATTGTGGCGAATAATACTTGGCTATGTGTTTTACTTCAATAACAGTTTCGGAGTTGGCAGTTACATTTTAAAAAATACAATGTAAAATTGACAACATGTATCTTTGATCTTAAAAACTCCGGGATAATGGTGTTGTGGTAACTTACGGCAAAAAAAAAAAAAAAAAGCATAATAATATTATTCTTGATATCACTAGAAAAAAAAAGGCCTTTGAAAATTCGTTTGCAATAACTCCATCAGTATCACCAGCAAAGCAGCTTCATTTAAAGTGTATCATTTAAAGTGTCTCTGATTAACCCCAAATAAAGCTCAGCTGTTCTAGTAGGTCTTTCCTGACATTTTCTTAGTCGCCTCCTACAGCAAATGCCATGGTCCTCAGAGAGCTTCCAAAGCATCAGAGAGATCTTCAACGTTAGAAGGTATCAGTCAGGAGAAGGGTCCAAATAAATTTGGCATTAGATTTACAGTACCATGGAACACAGAAACCCGAAATTTTACAGGGGTGTGTAGACTTTTTATATCCACTGTGTGTGTGTATATATATATATATATAGCTCGCTGAAGAGTTTGTTTCCAAAGGTTTGGATCCCGGAAAAAGTATTTCGAGGAAGCGAAACCTCAGCTGTGCGCAGAATATTCTGCAGTCAACGTAGCAAAGACCGCAAATAATACTTTGTGGGTTTTTTTTTTGTTTTTTGTTTTTTGTAAATATCAACTTATACAATGATCACACGGATCTGTTTTGGACAGATCAGAAAAAAATCCAATAAAAAGTATTATTTTGTATTTATTTCATTTGCATTTATTTTATGAAGAGTTTGTTTCCAAATGTTTCCAAATGTTTGGATCCCGGGAAAATATTTTTAGAGGAAGCTGTGCGTAGAATTCAACAGCCGATGTAGCAAAGGGCCACAAATAATACTTTGTTTCTATTTTTATTTTTTATTTAAAATATCAACTTTTATTTATATAATGATTACATGGCTCTATTTTGGAAGAGAAACCTCAGCTGTGCGCAAAATTCAACAGCGTATGTAGCAAAGTCCACAAATGATACTTTGTTTTTTTTTGCTTTTATTATTTATCAAAAATATCAACTTTTATTTATGCAGTGTTTACACACCTCAGTTTTGGACAGGGACAGATTTATAATTTATAATAAATAAAATAGAATATAATACTTTTTATTGGATTATATTCGGATCTGTCCCTGTCCAAACCCAAAAAGCCATGTAATCATTGTATAAATTATTATTTTTATATAAAAAAAAAAAAAACAAGTATCATTTGTGGCCTTTGCTACACACATACAACTGAGGTTTCACTTTCTCTAAATAAATACTTTCCCAGGATCCAAACATTTAGAAAAAACAATTATATATATATATATTGTATTATATATTTATAATAAATAAAATAAATACTAAATAAAAAATAATAATCATTATATAAATAAAAGTTGATATTTTAAATAAAATGTAAAAATAGAAACAAAGTACCATTTGGGGCCTTTACATCAGCTGTTGAATTCTACACACAGCTGAGGATTCACTTCCTCTAAAAATACTTTCCCGGGATTCAAACATTTGGAAACAAACTCTTAATGGATATATATATATATAGATATATAGATAGATAGATAGATAGATAGATAGATAGATAGATAGATAGATAGATAGATAGATAGATAGATAGATAGATAGATAAATAAATATATATATATATAGAGAGAGAGAGAGAGAGAGAGAGAGAGATAGAGAGAGAGAGAGAGAGAGAGAGAGAGAGAGAGGAATAGATATATAGATATATAGATATATATTGTATTATATATTTATAATAAATAAAATAAATACTAAATAGATAAATACTAAATAATACTTTTTATTGGATTATGTTCTGATCTGTCCAAAATAGAGCCATGTAATCATTATATAAATAAAAGTTGATATTTTAAATAAAAAATGAAAATAGAAACAAAGTATTATTTGTGGCCCTTTGCTACATCGACTGTTGAATTCTACGCACAGCTTCCTCTAAAAATACTTTCCCGGGATCCAAACATTTGGAAACATTTGGAAACAAACTCTTCATAAAATAAATGCAAATGAAATAAATACAAAATAATACTTTTTATTGGATTTTTTTCTGATCTGTCCAAAAACAGATCCACGTGATCATTGTATAAATTGATATTTACAAATAAAAAAACCAAAAAAAACAACACAAAGTATTATTTGCGGTCTTTGCTGCGTCGGCTGCTGAATATTCTGCGCACAGCTGAGGTTTCGCTTCCTCGAAATACTTTCTTCCGAGATCCAATTCTTTGGAAACAAACTCTTCGCCGATGGCTTCGGCGACGGCAAAGCGTGAAAAGTTTCAGGAATTCTCGGCGCATCCGCGGCTCAGCATTATTCACGGCAAATTTTAATTACGCCAGCGGGGGAGAGCGATGGAAAGAAAAAAAATGACAAGGAACCCAACGGAGAAAGCGTATGAATGTCATATTGGAAAACGTAAGCGAGGATAAAGCAGAATCCCCGCGTAATGCCGAGGCGATGGAGCCGGCTTCTCATTTCTGGCGACTTCTTAGTGCAGCATAAATTCTGCTCCCTGTATTGCAGCGCACAGCGGGGGGTGCGAGGCACAGGATGCCTCCGTGATATATATATATACACACAGATATGGTTTTAAGACCCGCAGACTTGGGGGGGTGACAGGAAGGCCACGGAATAAAACAATATTCATGACACTGGATGGGGTGGACGGAGATTGGGGCGAGTTTTTAGAGAAAAATAAACTCACAGGAGGAATTTCAGGTTGGTCTCCGCGAGTTAAGGAATGATTTTCTGTTCTAGCGAAGCGTGACGGGCGGCTGATGTGGAGTAGCATATACCTGGCGCCATTCCAGGAAGTGATTAACGCACACTTAAATTTTTTTTATTTTTTATTATTGGTTATTATTATTATTATATTTAGCAAACAAGCAAAGTTTGGGAGGTTTAGGAAGATCAGAGGGACGATCATTATTTTTTGGGCACCTTAACAGATGACATCGCTTTTTTACCAAGTTTACAAAATTTTACAAGAAATTTGCCAAGGCCAATCAAAGTGAACAGAAAAGGTGACAGATAGTTACATAGTTAGTTAGGTTGAAAAAAGACACAAGTCCATCTAGTTCAACCATAAAAAAAAAAATAAAAATAAAATATAAAATAAAAAATATCAATGAAATAAAAAATATCGTGATGAGTGAAGTGATTTTGGAGATGATTGAGGCAGCAAAAATAACCAACTTTACCCCCCCCCCCCCTGTGAAATTTTGAGAAACAGGAATTCTTCATTTCGCTCATTGAGCTGCTTAGATGAAATTTGCTTTAAAGAAAAAAAAAAAAAAACGCTTTTTTTCTATTTTGAGTATTTGTTTTTAAGTATATTTTGAGTCGCTTTGTTTATTTAATTTACTTTGTTTTAGTCCTACATTTTCTATTTGATTGTAATTTGTCTTCTGTCACCTTCAATTTATTTATTTTTTACTTTTTTTTAAAATCGTATTTACAAATTTGATTCAATGTAAATTATTTAAATAATATTGATAAATTAAATAATCATTAATTATATTTATTAAAAAAATAAATATACGTATATAATGTTATTAAGTACAATTAATTACTATTTCATTTATCATTATAATTTTAATAAATGTAATTCAATTAAATTAAATAAATATTATTTATATACATAGATATATCTATCTAGATAGATAGATAGATAGATAGATAGATAGATAGATAGATAGATAGATAGATAGATAGATAGATAGATAGATAGATAGATAGATAGATAGATAGATAGATAGAAAGATAGATATAGATATATCTATATATAAATACTATTTATTTAATTTAATTTAATTACATTTATTTAAATTATATTGATAAATTAAATGGTAATTCATTTCATTTTACTTATTAAAATTATATACATATATTTATTT
Source organism: Lithobates clamitans (assembly GCA_037952925.1). Taxonomy (NCBI): domain Eukaryota; kingdom Metazoa; phylum Chordata; class Amphibia; order Anura; family Ranidae; genus Lithobates; species Lithobates clamitans. The sequence goes on from JBBGZY010001595.1 coordinate 104,570, forward strand.
TATTTATATATATATAAAGTTTATCGGTCACATTAAAGGTGGGAAAAAAAACTGAAATTATTTATCTTTGTCTCATTTTTTACATCACAGAAACCTGACATTTTAACATGAGGGGTGTGTAGACTTTTTATATCTACACACCCCGGGTGGTAAAATTCCAGGTTTCTGTGATGTAAAAAAAATGAGACAAAGATAAATAATTTCAGATTTTGCATCTCCTGTGCACAGCCCTCCTCTGATCACCCCACAGATTTTCAATGGGATTCAGGTCTGGGCTCTGGCTGGGAATCTTCTTCTAGTGAAGCCATTCCTTTGTTGATTTGGATGGAGGCTTCGGGTCGTTGAAATGCTGAAAGACGAAGTTCCTCTTCATGTTTAGCTTTCTAGCAGAAGCCTGAAGGTTTTGTGCTAATATTGACCGGTATTTGGAACTGTTCATAAGTCCCTCCACCTTGACTAAGGCCCCTTGTTCCAGCTGAAGAAAAAACAGCCCCAAAGCAGGATGCTGCCACCACCATGCTTCACGGTGGGTATGATGGTCTTTTGGTGATGTGCGGTGTTGGTTTTGCTCCAAACATATCTTTTGGAATTATAGCCAAAAAAGTTCAGCCTTGGTTTCATCAGACCAGAACACATTTTCCCCACATGCTTTTGGGAGAATTCAGATTTGTTTTTTCAAGATTTAGCCGGGCTTGGATGTTTTTCTTGGTAAGAAAAGTCTCCCGTCTTGTCCCTCTACCCCATAGCCCAGACATATGAAGAATACGGGAGATTGTTGTCACCACACAGCCAGGACTTGCCAGATCTTCCCGCAGCTCCTTTAATGTTGCTGTAGGCCTCTTGGCCGCCTCCCTGACCAGTTTTCTTCTCGTCTTTCCATCAGTTTTGGAGGGACGTCCAGTTCTTGGTGATGTCTCTGTTGTGTCATATTTTCTCCACTTGATCATGACGGTCTTCACTGTGTTCCATGGTAGATCTAATGCCTTGTACCCTTCTCCTGACTGATACCTTCTAATGTTGAAGATCCCTCTGATGCTTTGGAAGCTCTCTGAGGACCATGGCTTTTGCTGTAGGATGTGACTAAGGAAATGTCAGGAAAGACCTACTAGAACAGCTGAACTTTATTTGGGGTTAATCAGAGGCACTTTAAATGATGGGCGGTGTGTACTGACTCCTATTTATCATGAGTGTGAATGTGATTGCTTAATTCTGAACACAGCAACATCCCCAGTTATAAGAGGGTGTGTATACTTATGCAATCACATTATTTTATTTTTACTTGCCCCCCCCCCCCCTTAAAAGATTTCAGTTTGTTTTTAAACTGAGTTGTACAGTTTATGGGTCACATTAAAGGTGGAAAAAGTTCTGAAATTATTTATCTTTGTCTCATTTTTTTTACATCACAGAAACCTGACATTTTAAAAGGGGTTTGTAGACCCCAATATATATATTTATATATACAGTATATATATATATAGATATCTATAGATATCTATATATATATATATATATAGATATCTATAGATATATATGTATATATATCTATAGATATATATGTATATCTATAGATATATATATATTTTTTTTTTCTTTTTCTAAAAAGAGAGTGTGTCTGTATCATTCAAATGCCAATTGCACCATTGAAAAGCATTTGGCAAAACATGGTGAAATTTTTCTAAAATTTATTAAAATTTTATGGAAATTAAAAATACGTTCCTAATTATTAGTGGCAACCTAAGAGATCTTGTGGGGAAAAAGTAATCTGCCAGCTGGAGGGGACATCACTTTGGGTTTATCCTAGATCGAGGGGTATATAAAGTCTGAAATAGCAATGGGTGGAGTCAGATTTCTTGAATAATTTTACCATTCGTTTGTGGTGAAAATTAGCTGAACATTTTCAAGCTTTAAAAAAATATATGTGAGTGATTCATGAATAAAGGAAATAACAGAACTCCCCCCCAAGCAAATTTGATTTACTTCTGTCCTAAATCCTTCCAGCAAAGTTTGCCCAACACCCCCCTGTGGTCACCACCGTCCCTCTACCGTCCCTGTACCACATTCCAGGAAATTCAGTAAGACGGACTAAAATAGGTTCTGGGACTTAAAATATTGGTAATAATGAGTCAAGCATTAAAGAAACTTCAAACAAAGTCACCGGCTCCGATGAGGAGACTCAAAAACAGCAAGGCTTGCCTCAATGGGTACCAGAAAGCAACTTGAACCGTGTAAATATAGAAAGAAGTATCACACTAAAACAGATGACAGAGTCCAAAAGGTACTTCGATGGTCATATAAAATTTCCAATGTATTTCCGTAGCCAAAGCACTCCCCGTTCTTCAAGGCTCCATACAATATGAGGCCTCAACTGGACTTCAGTTCCTTCAGTGGACAACCTCCAACTGTCAACGGTTTATTTGTACATTCGAACCCCTATAATAGGACTTAGTGTAGATCTATGAGATCACTGTTTTCTCAAAGTCCTTTTGGTTTCTTTCCTTGTTGGAAGCCCTCACGAAGTGGAGGGTTTTGGCCCCCATGAGCTGTGATGTCTGTGAAGCCCTGAAAAAGGGGGAGTTTATGGCTCTCGAGATATAGCTGTGAAGAAAAGTACAGTACAATGGCCAGCCATACCAACTGATGTTCACAGATAGATACATGTAACATTAATCACAGTATTATCAACAATTGTGGTGGGATATTCATCCCTCGTACTTCTCATCTACTATTAAAAAAAAATATATATATATATAATGGGCTAGGAATTTCACCACGTCTACCTATTTGTAGGTCTGGTTGTACTGCCCAATCCCTGGGTACAAATACCTCATAAAGCCAGAAAAGAGAGAGAGAGAAGAGGAAAAAACCACAGAAACTAAGCAGAAGGGGACTTAGAGGTTCCAAAGAGACTGGAGAAGGGGGTGAGAATGAGTCAAGGGGGAAGAGAGGGAAGGGACGGGAGGGAATGGCCCGGGTGAGGAGGGCATATTATTTTCAGGTCTGTAGTGTTTTTTTATTCATGTGGCAAGCATAGCCACTCCTTCATCAGAGCAAATAAACAAATTCCAGAGCATCCATGCTTTGGAGTGTCCTCCAATCTCCTGATCTCCTCCACTCTGCGTAGCCACAACCCAATAAAGGGTGGTAAGTTTTGCTTCCACATAAGTGATATTCAAGATTTACCTGCATACAATAGATGTCGTATTATCGACCTTTTTGTAGCCCCGAGCCGGGATTGTAGCGGCATGGAGCAGGATGAAAGGCGTGATCATCACTTATCGTGTGATCCGTGAATTTTTGAGTGACCGTCCGGACTGTCCTGAAATGTTGGAGCAGAGGGCAAGACCAGAAGATATGGAGGAGAGTCCCTTTGTTTATCTGACATCTCCAACATTTGTCTGTGGTGGCAGGGAAATACTTGTGTAGTCTTTGAGGTGTATAGTACCATCTGGTCAGGATCTCATAGTTAAGTTCCTGTATCTTTGTGCAGATGGATGTTTTTAAGGAGAACCTAATAATCGTTTGGATTTGGGTGTTGGTGAACTTGCGTTGTAGGTCAGTTTCCCATTTCTGTATGAATAAGGTAAGTGTTTTGGCCGCTGGGACATGATGGCTTTTTTGACCCTGATAAAGGGGGAGTGTTTTGGCCCTCATGATGTGTTGGCTGTGAAGCCCTAAGGAAGAAGGAGTGTTTTGACCCCTGAAACATGTTGGATGTGAAGCCCTGGTGAAGGGGAGTGTTTTGGCCCCTGAAACACGTTGGATGTGAAGCCCTGGTGAAGGGGAGTGTTTTAGTCTCTGAGTTGTGTTGACTATGAAGCCCTGATTAAAGGGAGTGTGTTGATCCCTGAGTTGTGTTGGCTGTGAAGTCCTGATGAAGGGAAGTGTTTTGGTACCTGAAGACCAAGTTGGCTGTAAAGTGTTGATGAAGGAAAGTGTTTTGGTCCCTGAGACATGAAGGCTGTGTGACCCTGATGAAGGGGGAGTTGTTTGGCCTTGAATTGTGTTGGCTGTGAAACAATGATAAAGGGGTGTGTTTTGCAGTCAAGATGTGTTGGCTTTGAAGCCTTAATGAAGAAGAAGTGCTTTAGCCCCGAAACATGTTGACTGTGAAGTCCTGATGAAGGGGAGTATTTTGGTCCCTGAGTTGTGTTGACTGTGAAGCCCTGATTAAAGGGAGTGTGTTGATCCCCGAGTTGTGTTGGCTGTGAAGCCCTAATGAAGGGGAGTGTTTTGGCCCTGAAGACCAAGTTGGCTGTAAAGTGTTGATGAAGGAAAGTGTTTTGGTCCCTGAAACATGAAGGCTTTGTGACCCTGATGAAGGGGGAGTGTTTTGGCCTCGAGTTGTGTTGGCTGTGAAACCATGATGAAGGGGTGTGTTTTGCCCTCAAGATGTTTTGGCTTTGAAGCCTTAATGAAGAAGAAGTGCTTTGGCCCCGAAACATGTTGACTGTGAAGTCCTGATGAAAGGGAGTATTTTGGTCCCTGAGTTGTGATGGCTGTGAAGCCCTAATGAAGGGCAATGTTTTAGGCCTGAGACATGATAGCTGTTTGGCCCTGATGAAGTGGGAGTGTTTTGTCCCCTGAGATGTATTGGTCGCAAAGCCCTGATGTTTTGGCTCCCTGGGTCATGTGGGCTGTGAAGACCTGATGAAGGTGGATGTTTTGGCCTCCAAGTCAGGGCGAATGTGAAGTCCTGATGAAGGGCAATGGTTTTGGCCCCGAGACATGATGGCTGTGTGGTTCTAATGAAGTGGGAGTGTTTTGACGAGTGAGATGTGGTGGCCACAAAGACCTGATGAAGGCGAGTGTTTCGGCCTCCAAGTCATGGTGGCTGTCAAGTCCTGATAAAGGGGAATGTTTCGGCCTCCAAGTCATGGTGGCTGTGAAGGCCTGATAAAGGGGAATGTTTTGGCCTCCAAGTCATGGTGGCTTTGAAGGTCTGATAAAGGTGAATGTTTTTGGCCCCCGAGAAATGATGGCTGTGTGGTTTTAATGAAGTGGGAGTGTTTTGACGAGTGAGATGTGGTGGCCACGAAGCCCTGATGAAGGCGAGTGTTTCATCCTCCAAGTCATGGTGGCTGTCAAGTCCTGATAAAGGGGAATGTTTCGGCCTCCAAGTCATGGTGGCCGTGAAGTCCTGATAAAGGGGAATGTTTTGGCCTCCAAGTCATGGTGCCTGTAAAGGCCTGATAAAGGGGAATGTTTTGGCCTCCAAGTCATGGTGGCTTTGAAGGCCTGATAAAGGGGAATGTTTCGGCCTCCAAGTCATGGTGGCCGTGAAGTCCTGATAAAGGGGAATGTTTTGGCCTCCAAGTCATGGTGGCTGTGAAGGTCTGATAAAGGGGAATGTTTTGACCTCCAAGTAATGGTGGCTGTGAAGGCCTGATAAAGGGGAATGTTTTGGCCTCCAAGTCATGGTGGCTTTGAAGGCCTGATAAAGTTGAATGTTTTGCCCCCCCCCGAGGTTGTGTTGGCTGTGAAGCCCTGATAAAGTGGAGTGTTTTGGCCCCCAAAACACGTTGGCTGGTCTACGTGACCAATTCTGGAATAATTAAAGTATCTTTTTTCACCGGTTTTGGTTTCTTTCGCTCCTTTCCATCATCTTCTCTCTTGCACTACTTTCCAGGAAACATTACGTTGTAGCCGTACCAACACTGAGCTCCATTTCTTTCTCGCAGATGAAAAGTGAAGCCGCCTTGCCCTGTTCTATGCACAGATTTTCCTGAATCAGATGGGAAGTAACAATCTCCGAGTGTCGCAGTTATCTGGCGTCTTGCGAGCGGCGGTAATCAAACCATTTGTCTCCATTCTGGCGAGGAGCGGTTGGGGAAGGAAGAGAGATCAGTGCTTGTCACATATCATGTCGTCTTGTCATTTTTCTTCTTTTTACTCTAAATCAAAAATCCGCGCAGGTTTCAGGGGGATCGCGCAGTACAGGAAACCTTGTTAACGATCTATTATACTTCATACAGACAGGAGAGGAAAGCTGCCTCTTCTTCGGAAGTCTAGTCAAATAGACTGCGCGGAAAATTAATGTGGAGACTCCATCAAGCACTGCGGCTTTTAAAGGGATACTATTATCCAAATACTTTGTGAGTGTAACAACTGAAGAGTTATCATAGAGATCTAAGCATCTTCTGGCATGCAATACCCTCCTAGCTCTCCACCTCAGCTGTGGGCTTTTAAGTCCCTGGAGCATCAGATTACTTCAAGGCCGATGTTGTACACCACCATGCTTTTTTATGTAACTAAATTAGGAAATTAGGTTTGATTGGACAGAAACAACAGGAGATGGCTGACTCGTGGATTAAAGATGATATATATATATAGTATATAGTGACAGTAGAAACATACAACATAGAAGAGTGACGGCTCCAAGTAGTCCTTAGGTCCTCTAAGGACTACATGGAGCCGTCACTCTTCTAGAGGTCCTTAGAGTTTTCCCATTTTTTGGGGGGCTTTTGTGTCACCCAGAGTTCTCACCCAGACAGGTAGAGGCGCTTTGGGGTGCTTATGTCATACAGAGGAAACTGGATTTTCAGTTGAGTCCTGGAGCACAGAGGATTTGTGGAGACTCGGGAGGTATGAAGTCTCAAATTCTTTGTGTCGGGAACAGGATATGAACCCACAACCTCTCCTGCAGATCCATCAGAAAGCTCTTCTTGCTGTGCCACCAGGGATTTTGGGACAGCTCCCCGCCTGACTCCTTTTTAGACAACCTTGCGTCTTGGTTTCCTTTTCGAACCTTGAACCCTTTGCTCCTCCCACGAACTTCCTATTTTAGCCATGCCTTTGCACTTCCTGTTTGCCAGATTATTGTAACAATATAAACAAAGGAATTGGGACTTTTAAGGTGCAAGGCACGCAAAAATATATAAAAAAATAATTGTATTTTATAAAAGTTAAAATCAACAGAATATAATTTATCAAGATAATAAGAGACAGTTTCAGAATGTGCAAAAAAATTACAAAATTCTCTACATGTTTCACCACTGATTAGTGGCTTCCTCAGGAGATTTACATTTGTCAAGCACTGTCTACTATATGAGGATGAATTGGTAGCAAAATGTAAAATATATGCAGAGATGGGGCCGAGAGGTCGGAAGGTCAGGAGGAAACCCAGAAGAAAGGATCATATGGTGTCCAGAAGAAAGGATCATATGGTGTCCAGAAGAAAGGATCATATGGTGTCCCATAGAGGGTGGTGTGTAAGTCAGAACATGCTCAAACACTGAAGGATAATAGAGAATCTAAACCTGTAATCAGCTGAGTGGTTAGTTTAGTTGGCAACATGACCATCCACGACTTCTTTTAAAGGAACGATTGACTCTCCAAAAGCCCCCGTGTGAACTAAAGGGACCTGGAGCAGCAAATTCCCAACGTGGTCCTCCCTCTCTCGTGGTGGCCCTAAACTAACCACTCAGCTGATTACAGGTTTGGATTCCCTATTATCCTTCAGTGCTTGAGCAAGCAAGGTCCATAAAGACATGGATGAGCGAGTTTGGGGTGGAGGAACTTGACTGGCCTACGCAGAGTCCTGACCTCAACCTGATAGAACACCTTTGGGATGAATTAGAGCAGAGACTGTGAGCCGGGCTTTCTCGTCCAACATCAGTGCCTGACCTCACAAATGCGCTTCTGTAAGAACGGTCAAACATTCCCATAGACACCCTCCTAAACCTTGTGGGTGGCCTTCCCATAAGAGTTGAAGCTGTTACATAGTTACATAGTTACATAGTAGGTGAGGTTGAAAAAAGACACAAGTCCATCAAGTCCAACCTATGTGTGTGATAATGTGTCAGTATTACATTACATATCCCTGTATATTGCGGTCATTCAGGTGATTATCTAATAGTTTCTTGAAGCTATCAATGCTCCCCGCTGAGACCACCGCCTGTGGAAGGGAATTCCACATCCTTACCGTTCTTACAGTAAAGAACCCTCTACGTAGTTTAAGGTTAAACCTCTTTTCTTCTAATTGTAATGAGTGGCCACGAGTCTTATTAAACTCTCTTCTGCGAAAAAGTTTTATCCCTATTGTGGGGTCACCAGTACAGTATTTGTATATTGTGGGGTCACCAGTCCAGTATTTATATATTGTGGGGTCACCAGTCCGGTATTTATATATTGTGGGGTCACCAGTCCGGTATTTATATATTGTGGGGTCACCAGTCCGGTATTTATATATTGTGGGGTCACCAGTCCGGTATTTGTAAATTGAAATCATATCCCCTCTCAAGCGTCTCTTCTCCAGAGAGAATAAGTTCAGTGCTCACAACCTTTCCTCATAACTAAGATCCTCCAGACCCTTTATTAGCTTTGTTGCCCTTCTTTGTAGTCGCTCCATTTCCAGTACATCCTTCCTGAGGACTGGTGCCCAGAACTGGACAGCATACTCCAGGTGCGGCCGGACCAGAGTCTTGTAGAGCGGGAGAATTATCGTTTTATCTCTGGAGTTGATCCCCCTTTTAATGCCAATATTCTGTTTGCTTTATTAGCAGCAGCTTGGCATTGCATGCCATTGCTGAGCCTATCATCCACTAGGACCCCCAGGTCCTTTTCCATCCTAGATTCCCCCAGAGGTTCTCCCCCCAGTGTATAGATTGCATTCATATTTTTGCCACCCAAATGCATTATTTTACATTTTTCTACATTGAACCTCATTTGCCATGTAGTCGCCCACCCCATTAATTTGTTCAGGTCTTTTTGCAAGATTTCCACATCCTGCAGAGAAGTTATTGCCCTGCTTAGCTTAGTATCGTCTGCAAATACAGAGATTGAACTGTTTATCCCATCCTCCAGATCGTTTATGAACAAATTAAATAGGATTGGTCCCAGCACAGAACCCTGGGGGACCCCACTACCCACCCCTGACCATTCTGAGTACTCCCCATTTATCACCACCCTCTGAACTCGCCCTTGTAGCCAGTTTTCAATCCATGTACTCACCCTATGGTCCATGCCAACGCACCTTATTTTGTATAGTAAACGTTTATGGGGAACTGTGTCAAATGCTTTTGTAAAATCCAGATACACCACGTCTACGGGCCTTCCTTTATCTAGATGGCAACTCACCTCCTCATAGAAGGTTAATAGATTGGTTTGGCAAGAACGATTCTTCATGAATCCATGCTGATTACTGCTAATGAAATCATTCTTATTACTAAAATCTTGTATATAGTCCCTTATCATCCCCTCCAAGAGTTTACATACTATTGATGTTAGGCTAACTGGTCTGTAATTCCCAGGGATATTTTTTGGGCCCTTTTTAAATATTGGTGCTACATTGGCTTTTCTCCAATCAGCTGGTACCATTCCAGTCAATAGACTGTCTGTAAATATTAGGAACAACGGTCTGGCAATCACCTGACTGAGTTCTCTAAGTACCCTCGGATGCAAGCCATCTGGTCCCGGTGATTTATTAATGTTAAGTTTCTCAAGTCTAATTTTAATTCCGTCCTCTGTTAACCATGGAGGTGCTTCCTGTGATGTGTCATGAGAATAAACACTGCAGTTTTGGTTACTGAAGCCCCCCGATTCACTTGTGAAGACTGAGGAGAAGAATAAATTCAATACCTTCGCCATCTCCCCATCCTTTGTAACCAGATGTCCTTCCTCATTCTTTATGGGGCCAATATGGTCTGTCCTCCCTTTTTTACTGTTTACATACCTAAAGAATTTCTTGGGATTTCTTTTGCTCTCCTCCGCTATGTGTCTTTCATGTTCTATCTTAGCCATCCTAATTGCACCCTTACATTTCTTATTGCATTCTTTATAAAGTCTGAATGCTGATGATGATCCCTCAACCTTGTATTTTTTGAAGGCCTTCTCCTTTGCTTTTATATGCATTTTTACATTGGAGTTAAGCCATCCAGGATGTTTGTTCGCTCTTTTAAATTTATTACCCAATGGGATACATTGGCTAATGCCCTTATTTAATATGCTCTTAAAGCAAACCCATCTCTCCTCCGTATTCTTTGTTCCTAATATTTTATCCCAATTTATGCCTTTTAGCAAGGTTTGTAGTTTAGGGAAGTTGGCTCTTTTGAAATTCAGTGTCTTTGTGTTCCCTTCATGTTTCCTATTTGTGTGATTTATACTGAAACTAATTGACCTGTGATCGCTGTTACCTAAATTGCCCCGTATTACCACATCTGTTATCAGGTCTGTATTATTGGTAATCAGTAGATCTAGTAATGTTTTATTTCTAGTTGGTGCGTCTACCATCTGACCCATAAAATTGTCCTGCAAAACACTAAGGAACTGGCGAGCCTTAAATGAATGTGCGGTTCCCTCCGCCCAGTCTATGTCTGGATAATTAAAATCCCCCATTATGATAACACTTCCCATCCTTGCTGCTAATCCAATTTGTGATAGGAGATCCGTCTCCACTTCCTCCCTCAGGTTTGGGGGCCTATAGCATACTCCCAGTATTATTTTCCCCTTAGCTTCATCCCTTTGGAGCTCTACCCATAAAGATTCCACCTCCTCCCTAGCCCCCTCAGTGATGTCATCTCTCACACTCACTTGTACATTATTCTTGATATATAGGCATACCCCTCCCCCTTTTTTACCTTCTCTATCCTTGCGGTATAGGGTATACCCTTGAATGTTTGCCAGCCAATCATGAGAGCTGTTGAACCAGGTCTCTGAAATTCCCACAAAATCCAAATCCTCCTTGTACAACCGTATCTCTAGTTCACCCATCTTGTCCGCCATGCTCCTGGCATTGGTGAACATGCCACATAGTTTAGACTGGTCGCATATTGTCCTCGTATTTGCAACTAGGACTTGCTACTATACTCACCTTGTGTTTTTGTGCTTTGGTTAACCTACCACTAATGCCCCCAATACTACCCTCTGGAATATCTTCCGCGCTGGCTATCACTGTCTCTGGACCCTCCCCCCCATCGCCTAGTTTAAAAACCCCTCTAACTTTTTGGCCATCTTCATTCCCAGCAGATCTGCACCCTCCTCATTTAGGTGCAGTCCGTCCCTTCTATAGTACCGGTTACCGACTGAGAAGTCGGCCCAGTCCTCCAGGAACCCAAACCCCTCCTTACTACACCAGCTCTTCAGCCACTTGTTTACTTCCCTAATCTCCCTCTGCCTTTCTGGTGTGGCTCGATGTACCGGTAGTATTCCTGAGAATACTACCTTGGAGGTCCTTTTCCTCAATTTAGCTCCTAAGTCTCTAAAATCGTTCTTTAGGACACTCCATCTGCCTCTGACTTTGTCATTGGTGCCAACGTGCACCATGACAGCCGGGTCTTCCCCAGCCCCTCCCAGTAATCTGTCCACAAGATCCGTGATGTTATAGCTGCAAAGGGCGGAGCCAACCCAATATTGAACCCTACAGACTAAGACTGGGATTTTATTAAAGTTCATGTGTGTGTAAAGGCAGGCGTCCCAATACTTTTGGTAATATAGTGTATGTATTTATAGTATCTCACAAAAGTAAGTACACCCCTCACAAGTGTGTAAATCTTTTCTTCTATCTTTTCATGTGACAACACTGAAGAAATGACACTTGTCTACAATGTAAAGTAGTGAGTGTACAGCTTGTATAACAGAGTAAATTTGCTGTCCCCTCAAAATAACTCAACACACAGCCATTAATGTCTAAACCACTGGCAACAAAAGTCAGTACACCCCTAAGTGAAAATCTCCAAATTGGGCCCAAAGTGTCAATATTTTGTGTGGCCACCATTATTTTCCAGCACTTCCTTAAGGCCCCTTTCACACGAGGCGGGCTCCGTTTCTACGGAGCCCGCCTCGGTCCGCCGGCTCAGCGGGAGATCTGTCCGTTGATCTCCGCTGAGCCGGCGGATGACAGGTCCCTCTCTGCTCACTGAGCGGGGAGGGGCTTGTCAGGCGCCGCTGCCGCCTATGGAGGGATCGGACGAAAACGGACAGCGTGTCCGTTTTCGTCAGATCTCACCCGATCCGATCCGCCAGCGACGGATCTGGACGTAGAGCCCATACGTCTGCTTTTAGCGGATCGGACGGGGTCGGATGTCAGCGGACATGTCTCCACTGACATCCGACGGTCCATAGGCTAACATGGATCGCCCGTTCAGGTCCGCCGTCAAAACTGACAGGCGGATCTGAACGGTCCGATCGTGTGAAAGGGGCCTAACCCTCTTGGGCATGGAGGTCACCAGAGCTTCACAGGTTGTCACTGGAGTCCTCTTCCCCTCCCCCATGATGACATCACGGAGCTGGTGGATGTTAGAGACCTTGTGCTCCTCCACCTTCTGTTTGAGGATGTCCCACAGATGATCAATAGGGTTTAGGTCTGGAGACATGCTTGGCCAGTCCATCACCTTTACCCTCAGCTTCTTTAGCAAGGCAGTGGTGGTCTTGGAGGTGTGTTTGGGGTGGTTATCATGTTGGAATACTGCCCTGCGGTCCAGTCTCTGAAGGGAGGGGATCATGCTCTGCTTCAGTATGTCACAGTACATGTTGGCATTCATGGTTCCCTCAATGATCTGTAGCCCCCCAGTGCCGGCAGCACTCATGCAGCCCCAGACCATGACACTCCCACCACCATGCTTGACTGTAGACAAGACACACTTGTCTTTGTCCTCCTCACCTGGTTGCCCCCACACACGCTTGTCACCATCTGAACAAAATACGTTTATCTTGGTCTCATCAGACCACAGGACATGGTTCCAGTAATCCATGTCCTTAGTCTGCTTGTCTTCAGCAAACTGTTTGTGGTCTTTCTTGTGCATCATCTTTAGAAGAGGCTTCCTTCTGGGACGACAGCCATGCAGACCAATTTGATGCAGTGTGCGGCGTATGGTCTGAGCACTGACAGGCTGACCCCCCACCCCTACAACCTCTGCAGCAATGCTGGCAGCACTCATACGTCTATTTCCCAAAGACAACCTCTGGATATGACGCTGAACACGTGACCTCAACTTCTTTGGTGGACCATGGCGAGGCCTGTTCTGAGTAGAACCTGTCCTGTTATACCGCTGTATGGTCTTGGCCACCGTGCTGCAGCTCAGTTTCAGGGCCTTGGCAATCTTCTTATAGCCTAGGCCATCTTTATGTAGAGCAACAATTCTTTATTTCAGATCCTCAGAGAGTTCTTTGACATGAGGTGCCATGTTGTACTTTCAGTGACCAGTATGAGAGAGTGAGAGCGATAACACCAAATTTAACACACCTGCTCCCCATTCACACCTGAGACCTTGTAACACTAACGAGTCACATGACACCGGGGAGGGAAAATGGCTAATTGGGCCCAATTTGGAGATTTTCACTTAGGGGTGTACTGACTTTTGTTGCCAGCGGTTTAGACATTAATGGCTGTGTGTTGAGTTATTTTGAGGGGACAGCAAATTTACACTGTTATACAAGCTGTACACTCACTACTTTACATTGTAGCAAAGTGTCATTTCTTCAGTGTTGTCACATGAAAAGATAGAAGAAAAGATTTACACAAATGTCACTGAGGGGTGTACTTACTTTTGTCAGATACTGTATATAGGATAGTATATCACTTCAATAAGTTACTATGTTTGAGCTGTAAGCATTCCTCTGGTCCATAAATAACTATTTTCCTGAAGTAGATAAATATAGTTACATTTTATTATTTAATGTATATATATCTATAATAGTGAAGGTCGTATGAAGAGCGATTTTCGGGACATCGATCGGTGGAACGAATCCTCCGTCTCTCTATATTTCGGACTCTCTGGAAGTCAGGAGGAGATCAGATCAGAGCTGACAATATAAAGTTACATTTGGAGCCGAATCTACGACTTCTAATGCTGCCAAAATCTTCAACGTCAAATATTACAGAGATTCCAAATTTCCCGTAAAATAAAAAGGCCGGATCTCATTTCAATGGGGGGAGGGGGAGGGGAGGGGGAGGGGCGGCACGTTCCGATCTCATTTCAGAATTAGTTCCGTGTCCTGAAAACGGATGATTAATGGCGCTGTCACTCCGCATCATCGATGGACGCCGCCTTCAATGCTTTTATGTGGAAATCACAAGTTTGAGGAGCGTCTGATCTGATTAGGAGGAGATTCAGAGCTCAGAGTTATATCAGGACATTGAGGGACATGGGGACACTTAGGGACACTGAGACACTGGGGGACATGGGATCATTGAGGGACATGGGATCATTAAGGGACATGGGGACACTTAGGGACATGGGATCATTGAGGGACATGGGATCATTAAGGGACATGGGATCATTAAGGGACATGGGGACACTTAGGGACATGGGATCATTGAGGGACATGGGGACACTTAGGGACACTGAGACACTGGGGGACATGGGATCATTGAGGGACATGGGATCATTGAGGGACACTGAGACACTGAGGGACATGGGATCATTGAGGGACATGGGGACACTTAGGGACATGGGATCATTGAGGGACATGGGATCATTGAGGGACATGGGGACACTTAGGGACATGGGATCATTGAGGGACATGGGATCATTGAGGGACATGGGGACACTTAGGGACATGGGATCATTGAGGGACAAGGGACACTTAGGGACATGGGATCATTGAGGGACATGGGATCATTGAGGGACAAGGGACACTTAGGGACATGGGATCATTGAGGGACATGGGGACACTTAGGGACATGGGATCATTGAGGGACATGGGATCATTGAGGGACAAGGAGACATTGAGGGACATGGGGACATTGAGGGACATGGGATCACTGAGGGACATGGGGACACTTAGGGACATGGGATCATTGAGGGACATGGGATCATTGAGGGACAAGGGGACATTGAGGGACATGGGATCATTGAGGGACATGGGGACACATAGGGACATGGGATCATTGAGGGACAAGGGGGACATTGAGGGACGCTGAAGAACATGGGATCATTAAGGGACATAGGGACACTGAGGGACATGGGATAGTTAAGGGAAAAGGGGACATTGAGGGACATGGGATCATTGAGGGACAAGGGGACTTTGAGGGACACTGAAGAACACGGGATCTTTGAGGAACAAGGGGACATTGAGGGACACTGAAGGACATGGGATCATCGAGTGACAAGGGGACACTAAGGGACATGGGATCATTGAGGGACAAGAGGACATTGAGGGACACTGAGGGACATGGGATCATTGAGGGACAAGGGGACATTGAAGGACATTGGGACATTGAGGGACACTGAGGGACATGGGATCATTTAAGGGGCAAGGGGACATTGAGGGACACTGAAGGACATGGGATCATTGAGTGACAAGGGGACACTGAGGGACATGGGATCATTGAGGGACAAGGGGACATTGAGGGACAAGGGGACACTGAGGGACATGGGATCATTGAAGGACAAGAGGACATTGAGGGACACTGAAGGACAAGGGAACATTGAGGGACACAAAGAAAATGAGGAACATGGGGACACAGGGACTTTGAGGGGCATGGAGACACTAAGGGACATGGGATCATTGAGGGACAAGGGGACATTGAGGGACACAGAGATATTGACAGACACAGGGACTTTGAGGAACACAAGGACACTGAGGAACATGGGGACAATGAGAGACACCAAGACATTGAGGGACAAAGAGACTTTGAGGGACATAGGGACATTGAGGGACATGGGGACATTGAGGGACACAGAGACATTGAAGGACACTGAGACATTGGGGTTAATTTACTAAAGTACAGTTGCCCTCTGAAAGTGCAGTTACTCCAGAGCTTAGTAAATGAGGTAAAGCTTCTGTTTGCAGAGATACCCATTAATAATAATAATAATAATAATAATAATAATAATAATAATAATAATAATAATAATAATAATAATAATACAAGGAAAATAAAATAAAATAACAGCATTTTTTCTTGCACATGATTGGATGATGGAAGTCAGCAGAGCTTCCCCTCATTTACTAAGCTCTGGAGCAACTGCACTTTGCAAAGTGCTCAGTCTATTTGCCTTTACTAAATCATCCCAATTGAGGGACACAGGGACATTGAGGGACACAGGGACGTTTGGAGACACAGGGACATGGAGACATTGGGGGACACAGGGACATTTGGAGACAGAGGGACATGGAGACATTGAGGGACACAGGGACATTTGGAGACACAGGGACATGGAGACATTGAGGGACACAGGGACGTTTGGAGACACAGGGACATGGAGACATTGGGGGACACAGGGACATTTGGAGACAGAGGGACATGGAGACATTGAGGGACACAGGGACATTTGGAGACACAGGGACATGGAGACATTGAGGGACACAGGGATGCTGAGGGATATTGGGACACTGAGGGACACTGAGACATTGAGGGACAATGAGACATTGGTGGACTTGGGGACATTGAGGGACACTGAGTTATTGAGGGACATGAGAACATTATGAGACACAGAGGGACAATGAGACATTGGTGGACATGGGGATATTGAGGGACATGAGAACATTATGAGACATGGAGGGACAATGAGACATTGAGGGACAATGAGACATTGGTGGACACTGAGATATTGAGGGACATGAGAACATTCTGGGACAGGGAGGGACAATGAGACATTGGTGGACATGGGGACATTGAGGGACACTGAGATATTGAGGGACATGAGAACATTATGAGACACAGAGGGACAATGAGACATTGGTGGACGTGGGGACATTGGTGGACGTGGGGACATTGGTGGTCATGGGGACATTGGTGGACAGTGTGGGCCTAGGAAAGACCTTAGGCAGGCTGTAATGGTATGCACACTGCCCTGGGTAACGCCCACATGTGATGAGGAACCTCCATGATTAAAAGAACTGAAAGCCAATGAATAATCACAGTGGCCTATTGGTTGGCATTTCTGGAGTCCTCGGGTTAAATCCCAGCCAGGATGCCATCTGCATGGAGTTTGCATGTTGCGTGTGGCACGATTTTTAAAAAATGGTGTTGGCATCTTTTTTTTTGCGAGTTTTCCATGCCTAGGGGAGCCTATTGAAGTGAATGGGCTGCCTGGGAATGCGCGTGCACGCCTGAACCCCGCCCCCCGCTGTGAATGGGCCCCCTCGGTGTCCGCTCTCGGGATTCTCTGGAGATTTGTGTCTCTGACTCCCGAAGCTGAACCTCTGTTATATAAACAGGTTCACTTTCTGAAAACATACAAATCCCACACAGCGAGGTCATTATTGAGCGCGGAGCGGGCGCGGCTCTGCGCCAGGCGGGAGTATTTATGACAGACTGACAGCTTGGGACGCCATGGCGGGATCAGTGTTTCCGAGGCGGGCAGAGCCGGGACTTGGCGACCCGGTAAGACCTTTTATTAATAACAAGAACTCTTTATAGAAGTCGGATCCGATGTTACGTTTCGTTATTTTCTGTTCGCACTTTGTACTTCACTAAGAAGGTCTGTTGGGGGCGCATTCTCCCCACAATCTCACCCCATGCGCCGGCGTGCGTTTATAAACGTGTTGCGTTTGTTTCAAGTGTTGCAAGGAATTGTTTGCAAACATTTTTTGTTTCTTTTACTGTATTTTCTATTTTTTTTTTTCAGAGCCGTGTTTTCTTATAGTGCGTAGAAATGCAGCCAGCAGCACTTTTTTACGTTACACAATGGTGTGAATTCTTTATTTTACGTGACGCAGAGAAATTCTGGGAACACCCCAATGTTAGGGGAAGAAAGCCGGGAACTAGAGGGGGGTGATGGTACTGCTGACTGTGGGGGACCTGGGGGGGGCTCTAGAACAGTGCTCAATGCTTGCAATCCTTATTACCACCATTAGGTGGCAGCCATGTTGCTCTCCCAGGCTCCTCCCCAGCTCTGACCAGTCACATGACACAAAGCAGAGGGAAGCTCTCCCAGGCTCCTCCCCAGCTCTGACAGGTCACATGACACAAAGCAGAGGGAAGCTCTCCCAGGCTCCTCCCCAGCTCTGACAGGTCACATGACACAAAGTAGAGGTAAGCTCTCCCAGGCTCCTCCCCAGCTCTAACAGGTCACATGACACAAAGTAGAGGGAAGCTCTCCCAGGCTCCTCCCCAGCTCTAACAGGTCACATGACACAAAGCAGAGGGAAGCTCTCCCAGGCTCCTCCCCAGCTCTGACTGGTCACATGACACAAAGTAGAGGAAAGATCTCCCAGGCTCCTCCCAGCTCTGACAGGTCACATGACACAAAGCAGAGGGAAGCTCTCCCAGGCTCCTCCCCAGCTCTGACCGGTCACATGACACAAAGTATAGGGAAGTGCTCCCAGGCTCCTCCCCAGCTCTAACAGGTCACATGACACAAAGTAGAGGGAAGCTCTCCCAGGCTCCTCCCCAGCTCTGACCGGTCACATGACACAAAGTAGAGGGAAGCTCTCCCAGGCTCCTCCCCAGCTCTAACAGGTCACATGACACAAAGTAGAGGGAAGGTCTCCCATGCTCCTCCCCAGCTCTGACAGGTCACATGACACAAAGTAGAGGGAAGTGTTCCCAGGCTCCTCCCCAGCTCTAACAGGTCACATGACACAAAGTAGAGGGAAGGTCTCCCATGCTCCTCCCCAGCTCTGACCGGTCACATGACACAAAGTAGAGGGAAGGTCTCCCATGCTCCTCCCCAGCTCTGACCGGTCACATGACACAAAGCAGAGGGAAGCTCTCCCAGGCTCCTCCCCAGCTCTGACAGGTCACATGACACAAAGCAGAGGGAAGCTCTCACAGGCTCCTCCCCAGCTCTGACCGATCACATGACACAATGAAAGAAGGTCTTATAGGCTCCTCCCCAGCTCTGATCAGTCACATGACACAAAGTAGAGGGAAGCTCTCCCAAAGAAGGTGGGAGATTTTAACTGAAGGAGAGAAGGGGGAGTTTATTGAGAAGAAGAGAAGGTGGGAGATTTTTTTTGAGAGGGGGAAGATTTTTATTGAGAAGAGGGTAGATTTTTTTTCAGAAGGAGAGAAGGTGGGAGATTTGTATTGAGAAGAAGAGAAGGCAGAGAGATTTTTTGAGAGGGAGAGAAGGGGGGAGATTTTTACTGAGAAGGAGAAAAGGTGGGAGATTTTTATTGAGAAGAAGAAAAGGGGAGATATTTATTGAGAAGAAGAGAAGGCGGGAAGATTTTTTGAGAGGGAGAGAAGGGGGGGATTTTTATAGATTTTTATTGAGAAGGAGAGAAGAGGGGATATTTTAACTGAAGAAGAAAAGGGGGGGGGAGGTTATCAAGAAGAAGAGAAGGGGGGGATTTTTATTGAGAAGAAGAGAAAGCGGAGAGATTTTTTGAGAGGGAGAGAAGGGGGAGATTTTTATTAAGGAGAAGAGAAGGGGGAAGATTTTTATTTAGAAGGAAAGAAAGAGATATTTATTGAGAAGGGGGAGATTTTAATTGATAAGAAGAGAAGGGGGGAGACTTTTATTGAGAATAAGAAAAGGGGGAGATATTTTTTGAGAGGGAGAGAAGGGGGGAGAATTTTATTGAGAGGGTAATATTTACAAAGGGGGAGGGAGGGGTAGATATTTGCTGGAAGGAGGAAGGGGTGAGATTTTTATTGAGAAGAAGAGAAGGGGGAGATTTTAATTGAGAAGAAGAGAAGGGGAGCTTTTAATTGAGAAGATGAGAAAGGGGGGAGATTTTTACTGAGGAGGAGAGAAGGGGGATATTTTTATTGAGAAGAAGAGAGGGGGGATTTTTATTGAGAAGAAGAGAAGGGGGGGATTTTTATTGAGAAGAAGAGAAGGGGGAGATTTTAATTGACAAGAAGAAAAGGGGGGAGATTTTTATTGAGAAGAAGAGAAGGGGGAGATTTTTATTGACAAGAAGAAAAGGGGGGAGATTTTTATTGACAAGAAGAGAAGGTGGGAGATTTTTATTGAGAAGAAGAGAGGGGGGATTTTTATTGAGAAGAAGAAAAGGGGGGAGATTTTTATTGAGAAGAGAAGGTGGGAGATTTTTATTGACAAGAAGAAAAAGGGGGAGATTTCTATTGAGAAAGAAAGAAGGGGGAGAATTTTATTGAGAAGGAGAGAAGGGGGAGATTTTTATTGACAAGGAGAGAAGGGGGAGATTTTTATTGACAAGGAGAGAAGGGGGAGATTTTTACTGAGGAGAAGAGGGGGGAGATTTTTACTGAGGAGGAGAGAAGGGGGAGATTTTTTGAGAAGAAGAGAAGGGGGGAGGTTTTTATTGTCATCCTAAAGCAAACTCCGGGGGCACGGAAACATGAACTCTCTTCTCTGAAAAAAGATTTCTGTGCCAGTCTTGTGATTCAGACAACACAACCAGACCATTGACCTCTCTATTCTCCACTATAGGGACCCGATGAAGTTATCCAATAAAGGTAATTATATATATGATTATAAATAATAATACTAATTATTAATGAATTAAATATTAATAAAAAGTTAATAATAATAGAATACTATTACTACTAATACTACTAGTACTAAAGTAATAATAATAATAACAACAAATAATATAATACAGACTAATAATAATAATTAAAAAAAATACTACTGCTGCTACAACTACTACTACTAATAATAATAATATTTAAGGCCAATAATATTAATAATAGTAATAATATGATAAAAATTATAATTATTGTTAACAAAAATAATAACAACAAATAAAGGCTAATAATAGTAATAACAGCAATGATAAAATACTACTAGTAATAATAAAATAATAACAATAAAATACTACTACTGCAACTACTACTAATAATAATAATAGTAATAATATGATAAAAATTATAATTATTGTTAACAAAAATAATAACAACAAATAAAGGCTAATCATAGTAATAACAGCAATGATAAAATACTACTAGTAGTAGTAATAGTAAAATAATAACAATAAAATACTACTGCTACTACTAGTAATAATAATAGTAATAATACGCAAGGCTAATAATACTACTACTATTTATATTAAAATGCTAAAGATGATAATTATTGGTATTATTATTGTTGTTGTTAATGATAATAATAACACAAGATATAATAAAGGCTAATAAAAAAAACAACAATGATAATAAAATAATACTTCTATGAATAATAATAATAATAATAATAATAATAATAACAACAATATTGATATTACAAATACGGCTAATAATAATAATACTATTAATATTAAGATGATAAAGATGATGATGATAATAATAATAATAATAAGAAAAAACAACAACAACAGATTTAATAAAGGCTAATACTATTAACAACAATAAAATTCTACTCATACTTCCGATACTACTACTACCACAACTAATAATAGCAATAATAATAAAAACAATATTCAAGGCTAATACTACTACTGAAAATAATACTACAACCACTAATATTTATAATACCATTAAGATATAGATTCTTCTTCATAATAATAATAATAATAATATAAATTTTATAAGCTAAAACTCCAACCTCTGTGCATTACTTGATGTCTCACACAATACTACTGCGTCTAAATGCTGTTGGGGGATGGGTTATGATTGAAGGGATGTTTTTTGGGGTGCGGGGAGCCCAGCGTTACACATAATACAATAATACAAACCGATGAATGGAAATGACTCTGTAATCCAGGGAGATGATCTCCTATAATCGGTGGTGTTGATGTTCGGTGATGATGATAATTGCAGCTCGCGGTAATAATTTGTTGAGTGTTTTGGCAATCAGCGGCTGAGCTGAACAGAGGACAATATTTACTACGAGGCGCTGCGGAGCCAGACCTCAAAAATATACAAAATGATGTGTAAAGAGGCACTCCGGCTCTGTCATTCACCGGCAACCGTATTTGCGCAGCGGTCTTACGAAGGCATTTTTTTTTGGGAAAGAATACAGGTTTTTGTTTTTAAAAAATAAGAAAAAAGTAAAGTTAGCCCATTTTTTTTATATATTAAGAAAGATAATGTTACACCGAGTAACTTGATACCCAACATGTCACGCTTCAAAATTTGTGCCCGCTCGTGGAATGGCGACACACTTTGACCTTTGCAAAGAAGGGGAAGGGGAGTTGGGACTTTAAATGAAAGTGCGATTTGTAGAGTCGCAAATTTCTATTCCTATGACTATAATATAATATAATATAAAAACTCACAGGCAAAAGCAAGCGAGTGAAGGAAGAGGTTGGGACTTTAAATGAAGCCAATGGTTTGCAAACCAACACATAACCGTGGGTCAATAGGTTTTATTAAAAGTTTATACAGACATAGCAATATTGGATTAACATTGGGTAAAATGTCTTACAATGGGTAGCGGCAAAGATAGCCAAAGATCAGCATAAAAATCGTTAATATTATCACAGCAGATATAGTCGGTAAGATGGATAATAACATAGGTATAAACAACATAACTGGATAAAAATAATAAGGGGCCACCAAGTGTCAAGATAGGTAAACGGTTGTTACAGGGTAATGCCTGCCTAATTCCTGGCCTCATAATCCTGTTGAAAGGAGTAATAGCATATGTATAGTAGATTGAGTAGGTTAGAAAGGGCTGGTAGCTCGACGCGTTTCGTGGTTCGCGACCACTCATCAGGAGCAGATAAGTCATGTTTCTGAAATTGGGATATAAAATGGGTCAAAAAGGTAGAAGTGAGTACAGGAGGGCAGATAACCCGCCGAAAATTATTATAATTACTCACAGGTGGCATAGGTAGATAGCGGCTGGTCAGAAACGGCAGGACGTCCGGGTATGCTGTAACCGGTAGCTGAGGCGGGCACCCCCGCCACGGCGGCAAACACAGGCACCCCCCGGGGGGGGGAAATACAGGACCACGAGGCACCCTAAAGATAAAGGTGGCAGGTGAACCATGGTGAAGGAAGAGAAAGTGACAGTGCACGGAAGGGAAGGAAGTAAGGAAAGTGGGGATGGGGGAAGAGGAGGGGGGGAGTGAAAGAAAGAGGGGGGGGGACTGGGAGTGAAAGAGTGAAGGGTGAAGGTGGAAGGAGAGACCTACACCTGAGGATCCAGTAAAACCAAGGGGGTGGAAATGCAGTGATGATGTCAAGTTAAAAAAATATTACCTGTGAGACGTGGGTATACTAATGTGAAAAGGGGACACCGACCACACAGTAGTGTGCCTCGAGCACTGCACCACCCCAGGCGCACAAGGGCGCCCATATATAGGCGCTGCAGCGGGGAAGCCCGCCATCGCCACGCACGCTGGGCGGTCAGTGGGAGGGGACCCAAGCGGGATGCCGACCAGTGATCGACAGCGACCGGGGAGATCCCACAAAAGCCCGCGAGCATGGAAACGACAACGCAGCGGGTGCGGCTGCGCCAGGAGGCGTGGAACAGGCCCGCCGCGGGTGGCGTGACGTCGATGCGCAATGGCGGCAAGCTCCATCCCCCCCCACGTCCACCACAACAGGTGGGCGGGCGGGGGGGGGGAGGGACTGACAGTGAGCATCGCAGCTCCCGGAAAAGGCAGAGGCCAGACGGCCCCACCGATGAGCCAACCACAAGCAACCCAGGCTCAGGCGTAAGTATGGATTCCAAGAGGAGGTTAACAAAACTATCAAAGTAAGACATGGACCACTGATCAGAAACATAACAGGTCATAATGAAACTAGTATGCAATTAAACTGATAAAACAGGTAGGGCTAACAAGGAAACCATGGGGGCAGAAGATGATAACAAATCATTGATAATATATAAGTTGATGGATAGAGCAAACCATGGGCTTCCATCCCTACTGATATATGCAAACAAGGGGAAGGGGAGTTGGGACTTTAAATGAAATTGCGATGGGTAGAGTCGCAAATTTGACCTTTAAAAATCTCCATAGTCGACGTTTAAAAATTTCTACAGGTTACCAGTTTTGAGTTACAGAGGAGGTCTTTTGCTAGAACTATTGTTCTCGCTCTAACGATCGCGGCGATACCTCAGATGTGTGTGTGTGTGGTTCGAACACCGTGTATATATGCGGGCGCGACTTACGTACGGGTTCGCTTCTGCGAGCGAGCGCAGAGGAATGGGGCGCTTTAAAAATAAAAAGTAAAATAAATTAAAAAATTGTTTTTTTAAAGCGCCCCTTTTCCTCTGTGCTCGCGTGCAGAAGCGACCCCATATGTAAGTCGCGCCCGTATATGTACACGGTGTTCAAACCACACACACGTGAGGTATCGCCGCGATCGACAGAGCAAGAGAAATTTTTTTTTTTATTGCATTTAAGTGTTAATATGAGATCTGAGGTCTTTTTGACCCCCGGATTTCACATTAAAAAGGGCCCTGTCATGCAAGAAATGTTTACATTCCTTGTAATAGGAATAAAAGTGACCCATTTTTTTTTTTTTTTTTAAAGGGACAGTGTAAAAATAAAAAATAAAAAAGTAAAATATATAAAAACATTTCTTTTTTAATTTTAACACTGTCCGTTAAAAAAAAAAAAAAAATTGGGTCACTTTTATTCCTATTACAAGGAATGGAAACATCCCTTGCATGACAGGACCTCTTTAATGTGAGATCAAAAAGACCTCAGATCTCACATTTACACCTAAATGCAAAAAAAAAAATTAAAAAAATGTATTTTTTTTTTCAATAAAACAAATATTTCCCCTTTAAGGGCTTTGGGCGGAAGTGACGTTTGACGAGCCGAGTGGGGGGGGGGGAGCCCATCATTCCCTCACTCGGCTCCAGGCCTGTCATGGGAAAGGATCAGATCGTCGGTAAGCAGCGGAGACGACCAGAACGCGGCGGGAGGGGGAGTGGGCACCTCTCCCGCCGCCCGATAAAAGTAATCTCGCTGCGAATCCGTCGCAGAGACCACTTTTATCTGGAAGAGGACGGTCCCTCGTTGAAGAGGATACCCGGGGGGGAGGAGGGTTGTGGTAGCTTTTTAACATGAGGGCGGGCGGTCCTCAAGTGGTCAGTTAAGCTTTGATGATAAAACCTGGAAGCTGATTGGTTACTGACGTGGGAATTTATAGATAGGCAACTCCTATCCTCATATTGATTGGTGGTTCCAAATTAATAATAACTACTGCAGTAGGGAAGAGACACAAAAAGATACACTCTGCATCTTTCAAAAATAACTGTTCTGTTTTATTATGACGCAATTGAAGGATTTTTATACACACGATTACGTAGATATCACATTAATATTACAATTGTAGTTTTATGGTAACAAGGGGCGTAACATAGGCAGGCTAATTCTAATGAGGACACAAAAGAATGTAAAACATGTACTGAAAACATTATTAGTGCCGTGTACAATACATACAAAATAGAATACAATTCTATACAGAACTTACACGTTTCCTTTATAGTTACTATGCAGAGCCGCACCGGATTCCGCACTCTCCAGTTTTAGTAAATCTCCCTCCGAGTCTTATTGCCAATATTTAAAATAATTGATCGCTCTTGATCTTTACAACTCGTCATTTTTAAATTTCCACAAGGCTGTTACTAATAAAGTTACATTAACCATAAAACAAATTCTACCTCACTTATATAATTGTATTTTCACGTTGTCTCCCCTCATTCACATATCGGGCACGACGCGTTTCGTGGGCTAACCAGCTTGCTTCTTCGGGCTCTGTGAATGTCAATCTGAAAAAAACAAAAAAGACAATTACATTCTATCACTATTATATGTATTATTGCACTAGACCAAAACAGCTCAATATTTACTGACCTCGCCATGTTTTTGAACCTTTTTTTTTTTTTAGGGCCATTGGTCATTATTGGACACATTCTTGGTGATCAGACACAATCGCTTAAAAGAGAAGTTCAGCGTTTTGTTTGTTTCTTTTTCAAAATCAGACTTACCTAGGTGGATGCTGCCTCTGTCC
Source organism: Lithobates clamitans (assembly GCA_037952925.1). Taxonomy (NCBI): domain Eukaryota; kingdom Metazoa; phylum Chordata; class Amphibia; order Anura; family Ranidae; genus Lithobates; species Lithobates clamitans. The sequence goes on from JBBGZY010001595.1 coordinate 130,296, forward strand.
CCCCCCGCCGGCTTTAAAAACTGAGAACCGAGCAATCGAACATCGCCAGTCGGTCAGTTCTCACAGCTCCCCGAGCAGAGAGCGGTGACTATCAGTCACCGCTCTCTGTTCTACTCCCGCCCCCCCCCCCCCCATGCTCACCGGAGGGCTGGTCTGTGGAGGGGGTGGGAGCGGCTCACTGAGAGGCTGAGCCGAGTGCCGGTCCAGGGTTGTGGGGGGGGGATCCCCACTTTATTGTCGCGATCTTGCCCCAGCCTGGACCGGTTCTGTGACGTCAGCAGACAGCGGACTTCAGCCCGCTGTCTGCTGAAAACAGATCACAGAAGTGCAAAATGAACTTCACCCCCGTGATTCCCAGGAGAAGTCCAGCCAAACCTGCTTTCCCTGCACTTCTCCTTTAACACCTTCCTGCTCGGCCTGTAGCAAAATGACGGCCAGGCGGTGGCCTTCCCATCCTGGCTGGACATCATATGACGTCCTTTAGAATGCGCCGTTCATGAGCGCCCCCCCCCCCCTGGGGCGGCAATCGGTGGCGCATGGTGGCGCTGGTACAGCGCATCACTGATCATGGTAAAGAGCCTATGACATAGACGTAGTGTCCAATCACAGCTGAGCACAGTGTAAACAGGAAATACGGTTATCGGCATTTCTCTCCTCACGCTGACAATGCATGTTGAGAGGAGAGTCAATAAGAGGCATTCCTCAGTGATAATCAGTGCAGCCCCATCAGTGCTGCCTTTCATGCCCATCGATGATGCCTGTCAGTGCCCACCAGGGCTGCATATTTGTGCCTCCTCATCAGTGCCGCCCATCAGTACCTCCTCAAGGGTGCCACCTCATCAGTGAAGCATGTCAGTGCCCATCAGTGCCTCTTTATCAGTGCCTCCACATCAGTGCCTCTTTATCAGTGCCTCCACATCAGTGCCTCCACATCAGTGCCGCCTATCAGTGCCTCCTCATCAGTGCCACCTCATCAGTTCCACCCCATTAATGCCACCTATCAATTCCCATCAGTGCCTCCTCATCAGTGCCACCTCATCAGTTCCACCCCATTAATGCCACCTATCAATTCCCATCAGTGCCTCCTCATCAGTGCCGCCTATCAGTACCCAACAGTGCCTCCTCATCGCTTCCACCTCATCTGCTGCCCATCAGTGAAGAAGAAAAATTACTTATTTACAAAACTTTATAACAGAAACTAGGAAAAATGTTTGTTTTTCAAAATGTTTGGTCTTTTTTTTGTTTGTTTAGCAAAAAATAAAACCCGGCAGTGGTGATTAAATGCAACCAAAAGAAAACTCTATTTGTCTAAAAAAAAAAAAAATGATAGGAATTTGTTTGGATACATTGTGTCATGACTGAGTATTTGTCATTCAAAGTGTGACAGCGCTGAAAGCTGGCCTGGGCAGGAAAGGGGTGGGGGCACCCGGGACTGAAGGGGTTAAAGAGGAGTTCCACCCAGGGGGGTCGGGTAAAAAAAAAAAAAATTAAAAGTCAGCAGCTACAAATACTACAGCTGCTGACTTTTAATTGGACACTTACCTGTCCCAGGGTCCAGCGATGCGGGGGATCGAAGCCCCGCTCGTCTCCCCCTCCGTTCAGCGGCGCCGGCATTGCAACTGTGGGCGCCGGGCTGTGGCTTCACAGCCTGGCACCCACTGCGCATGTGCGAGCGGCGCCGCGCGCCGTGATTGGCCGCTTAGTCACTGGGACCTGTAATGGGTTCCAGATGATTGACAGGAGGGAGGGAGCAGAGCGGAGCTCTTCCTGTGCCGAGGGGGAAGTGATGTCACCAGCCCAGGCACTGGAAGAGGCAGACTACGAGGGACCCCCTAGCAACAGGCATTTAGAGGTAAGTTAAAAAAAAAAATATCCAAATGTTTTTTGGGTTTTTTTTTTAGGATTTTTCATGTATTTTTGTTTTTTTGGGTGGAACCCTACTTTAAGTGGTGTACATTCAGTGGACGAAACGTACGAGGACAATATTGAAGCTTCCTCCTAGTTAGGCTGCTCGGCACATTTCGTTTTTGGCTCCCGCTGTATGCGGAGGAGCAATGATTGTTTATAGAGTTTAGGGAGAATTATAAATGACTGGTCAGAATATTCAGGTCTCAGCCAATCCCTGGGGAGGTGTGTCCAGATGGTGGCTGGGAGAGATGTTAAAGTCATATTAAACACACACAGTGCAAAATCTGGTGCAGCTCTGCATATAAACCAATCAGCTTCCACCTTTTATTGTCAAAGCTTAAAGTGATTGTAAAGGTAATTTTTTTTTAATAACAAACAAAAAAAAAGGGGGGGGGGTCTGGGGGGCAGCTGCTTTTTTTTTTTTTTTTAAATAACAAACATGTTATACTTACCTGCACTGTGCACAGGTTTTGCACAGAGCGGCCCCGATCCTCCTCTTCAGGGTTCCCCGTTTGGCGCTTCTGGCTCCTCCTCTTTATGGGGTGCCCCCCCCCCCACACAGCTGTTTTTTCATGGGAGGGCCAGCGCACGGGCGCGCTCACGAGTCCCGCTGCCGAGTCCATTGACACAGACAGCCGGACTCAGCCCCGCTCCCGTGTCACTGGGTTTGATTGACAGCAGCGGGAGCCAATGGCTATCAATCTATCCAATGAGGAAAGAGACAGCGGCTGGAGCTCCTCATCGCGCTGGAACAGATGGGTTCAGGTAAGAAAAGGGGGGAGGGGGGGGTCAGGGGGGCAGCTGCAGCACAGAAGGCTTTTTCACCTTAAGCCCCCTTTCACACTGCCGCGACTTGAAAGTCGCACAATTTTTCTGCGATTTTGCTCCCGCGATTTTAGGGAATGCCTGTGTGGCTCTCTCCCAGTCTGTCTGCAGGGAAACATAAGCAGCAGGAGCTTCTAGTCCTCTGCTGCTGGTCACATGTTCAACATAAAAATTAAAGAAAAAAACAGCCTTTGGAATACAGAGTAAAAATAAATAATGAATATCAATAAACTGTTTTAAATTGTCATACAAATATATATATATATATATATATATATATATATATATATATATATATATATATATATATATAAAATCAAATCTTTATTATTTTTTAGCAATAACATGGTGTGGGCGGATTTCTGCCAGTCACAGGATGTGTCACTCTCCTCCAGCCTGTGTCTTAGAATAAGAGGGAGGTGAAGCCTCCATCAATCTACATGTAATATCCCCCCCCCCCCCCCATTGTGGTTAGCTGGTTAGTGGACATGTGCAATTTGTTTCGTTCCAAATTAGTTTTTTAACGAATTTCGACAAATTCGTTAATCCGGAAACATCCGAATTAACGAAAACCCAAAATCCGAATATTCGAAAATTCATAAATTCGAAAATTCGGAAATTCGAAACAACGAAAATCCGAAAATTCTAAAGAATTAATAAACTAACTAATAATAACTAACTATTAAATTATAGGTATTGGAATTTCCTTTCAAAATATGGTCGCATCAACCAACTGGAAGCACTAGGCCTGCAGCAACTGATAAATGCTCCCACGCATGCTTCGGGCCATACCCTCGACCTCATCTTCAAACAAAACATTGATATTAACACATGCCACTGCCACGGACTGACCACCACGTTATCGAATTCAAAACAAACATCACTTACCAAATACCAACACACTCAACAACAATATACTGGACAAGATCACAGAAGAAACTATACTCACAACTCTTCAAAACTACACTATCTAACAAAATGGCGGTATTAACCCAAAACTACTCAACTGAAGACACACTCAGCTCCCTTAACACAGCATTATTACAGACAGCAGATATAGTCACACCAATACGCACAGCACCCACCCGCAAAAACAATTAGGGCTGGTTCAATGACTCTCTTACATCACCTTGAACAAGAACGCAGAAGAGCTGAAGGAGCCTGGAGAAGAAACCCAACGATGGAAAACCACACAAATTCCAAATCAATCACCACAAAATACCACAAAGCCGTCTTCATAGCAAAAAAAAAGAACATTTCTCCAAAACCATCTCAAAATCCATAAAATGTCCTCGAGCACTCTTCAAACTAGTCGCCCAGGCTATGAACCCCACCCGTTTAGAGTCTCCAGCAAACGAAACACAAGAATTCTGCAATGAGTTATCTGATCTTTTTCCATTGTCAAAATCTCAACCATTCGGGAAATAATTCAGCAGAACATAGCAAGAAACCCCACTCGGCCAGAGCAGGAAGACAAAAACCACACAAAGATTCTACAACCACCGGGATTTACACTGGTCCCAATCACCATTGACACCACCAAAACCATCATCAGAAACCTCCGAGACAGCACATCGCCAAACGACATTATTCCCACAAAACATCTGAAAGAATGTACCGACATCCTGGCACCCATCATAACATACCTCATAAACCAGTCGTTTAAAGAAGGAATCGTCCCGACCTCCATCAAGCAAGGCACAATCAAACCCCGCCTAAAGAAGCCTAACCTCGATCCCGAAGACCCAAACGACCGCAGAGCTGTCACAAGCCTCAACACCATCTCCAAAATTATCGAGACAGCCGTAGTACAACAGCTACAACCCCATCTGGACACCCATAAACTCTTGGACCCACTACAATCTGGTTTCCGCCCTGGCCACGGGACAGAAACTGCACTCCTCAAAATCTGGGATGACACCCTCGAAGCAGCAGATGAAGGAGAATCGTGTCTCCTGGTGCTGCTGGACCTCAGTGCAGCTTTCTTCACAGTAGACCACACAGTAGACACAGCAGACCACAAAACCCTGCTCACTCGTCTCACAGAAGTAGCTGGAGTTGCAGACTCAGACTTAACCTGGTTCGCATCCTTCCTAGAGAACCGATCTCAGAAAGTGAAACCAGGAGCTTTCGCTTCGGAAGCACGAAAAAGTACATGCAAAGTCCCTCAAGGACCACCCCTGTCACCCGTGTTCTTTAACATCTATCTCCGCCCACGCCTCAAAATCATCAGCAACCAGGACCTGCTTTATCACTTCTACGCGGATGAAATCCAACTCTACCTACGCATCACCAACAAAAAAGACCAACACCAGGCACTGGAAAACTGTCTCTCATTGATCGACGATTGGATGACGGAGAGCTACCTTAAACCCAACAGATCCAAAACAGAGCGCTTCTTCCAAACCGAAACAAAAACCCTGGCATGGTGTCCACACCACTCACCATCCTCGGACAACCCATCACCCCCAACACTAAAGCCAAATGTTTCGGAGTCAATCCTTGACTCAGACATGACGATGGATGCACAAATAGGATCAGTAGTCAGCAGATCCCACTACCTTCTTCGCCTATTGTGTAGACTCATCCCCTTCATCCCGGAAGGAGGTACAGCAGCAGTAGTTGGAACAATCATCAATTCCCGACTCGACTACGCAAATTCCCTCTACCTAGGACTTCCCAAATACCAAATTTCATGTCTACAAATTGTCCAGAACACAGCAGCCAGGCTGGTAACTGGGAAAAAACCCTGGGAATCAATCACCCCGCCCCTGAGGACCCTCCATTGGCTAGCCGTGAAGGACCAGGTTACATTTAAGACATTCATTCATTACGTTCCATTTGTTTAGATGCGGCATTCGTTATTTGGGATAATCCGTAACTTTGGATAAATTCGTATTCGTTACGTTCACTAACGAATGAATGAATGAATGAATAACTTGCTTAGCGCTACATATGCAAACTAAATCGCCTCAAGGCACTTTTGCCTCCAATGTCCATCTGGGTCTTCAGAAGAGATGCCTCACTCACAAATGTACACAAGGAAAAGCCCCGCAATACCTCTGCGACAAAATAAAGCACTACACCCCCAGGTCGCCCCCCTCCAGTCAACTAAACAGAACCTCCTCCACATCCCCAAGACCCGTTATAAATTAAAAGGAGAACGAAGGTTCACAGTCCAAGGACCTCTGCTATGGAACGCTCTACCCGCGGACATCCGCTCAGAAGAAAACCATCTGACCTTCAGGAAGAAGCTCAAGACCCATCTCTTCTGAAGACCCAGATGGACATTGGAGGCAAAAGCGCCTTGAGGCGATTTAGTTTGCATATGTAGCGCTAAGCAAGTTATTCATTCATTCGTTAGTGAACGTAACGAATACGAATTTATCCAAAGTTACGGATTATCCGAAATAACGAATGACGCTTCTAAACAAATGGAACGTAATGAATTAATAATAATAAATAACAATATTAATAACAATAAAAACTTGTTATTACTTATCCTTATAAAACGTCCGAATTAATGAAAACCCGTTTAACAAATTTTTCTGAATATTCGTAAATTTGTAAATATGAAAATACGAAAGAATGAAAATCTGTAAATGGCCCCTTAGTTCCAGCGAAGGGAACTCTTAAGGTGTCAGCATACCAAGAGATTTCGGACAATTTCATACTCCCAACTTTGTGGGAGGAGTTTGGGGACGGCCCCTTCCTGTTCCAGCATGACTGCCCACCAGTGCACAAAGCAAGGTCCATAAAGACATGGATGAGCGAGTTTGGGGTGGAGGAACTTGACTGGCCTGCACAGAGACCTGACCCCAACTCGATAGAACACCTTTGGGATGAATTAGAGTGGAGACTGTGAGCCAGGCCTTCTCGTCCAACATCAGTGCCTGACCTCACAAATGCCCTTCTGGAAGAATGGTCAAATATTCCCATAGACACCCTCCTAAATGGCCTTCCCAGAAGAGTTGAAGCTGTTATAGCTGCAAAGGGCGGAGCCAACTCAATATTGAACCCTACGGACTAAGACTGGGGTGCCATTAAAGTTCATGTGTGTGTAAAGGCAGGCGTCCCAATACTTTTGGTAATATAGTGTATATATATATATATATATATATATATATATATATATATTATACAATTAACCAACCTGCATTAGAGTGTAAGCTCTTCTGGTACAGAGACTGATGTGACTGGCTCAGTGATATTTGTACAGCACTGCAGTATATGTCAGAGCTATATAAATGTATAATAATAATAGTGTGTGACTGTGGGGGAGGGGACATTAGAGTGTAAGCTCCTCTGTATAGAGACTGATGTGACTGTGGGGGGAGGGGACATTAGAGTGTAAGCTCCTCTGTACAGAGACTGATGTGACTGTGGGGGGAGGGGACATTAGAGTGTAAGCTCCTCTGTACAGAGACTGATGTGACTGTGGGGGGAGGGGACATTAGAGTGTAAGCTCCTCTGTACAGAGACTGATGTGACTGTGGGGGGGAGGGGACATTAGAGTGTAAGCTCCTCTGTACAGAGACTGATGTGACTGTGGGGGAGGGGACATTAGAGTGTAAGCTCATCTGTATAGAGACTGATGTGACTGTGGGGGAGGGGACATTAGAGTGTAAGCTCCTCTGTACAGAGACTGATGTGACTGTGGGGGAGGGGACATTAGAGTGTAAGCTCCTCTGTATAGAGACTGATGTGACTGTGGGGGGAGGGGACATTAGAGTGTAAGCTCCTCTGTACAGAGACTGATGTGACTGTGGGGGGAGGGGACATTAGAGTGTAAGCTCCTCTGGTACAGAGACACATTAGATATGATATTTGATCCCGCGCTGCGCCTATTCTGCTATGTTCGATATTCTGTCTCAAATTTGTGTCAGTTGAAGGATGTCGGTGAAATTCTTTATTATAACAAAGACAGAAGACAATTGGCGGCGCCCGGCGTTCTGGCGGTTAACTTGCAGCACATTGTGGTACAGCGGAGGACCCCCCTCCCCCCCCCGCTCTCCCCTCCCCCCACATCGCAGGGTGACACCGAACTTGTCAGCAGAGACAGCTGTTGAAGTGAATTACTGTTGACACGCAGAGCGAGGCGCGTGCGGCAGATGCAGCGGACATCTGTGAGGAGGCGCTCACGTTCTGCGGGGGAGGGGGGGGAGGGTCTGCGCCATGTTTTATACAGCAGTGGCAACACGCACGCCCGGGCGCCATCCCTTCCATGCAAAGTGCCTGAAATGACAAAAAAAAAATTCAACAGAACGCGCTTTCCTCCTCCGTGCGACTTGTGAGCAATTCTCTCATCTACAGATTCAGATCCGCAATTTGTTTGGCACCACGTGGTGAAGTGGAGCTGTCATCCGAGAGGAGTATGAGGAGCAGCATGCCGAGTCACGTGTCCGTGTGACCCTTCCGGGTATTTATTACCTCTCACACAGGACTCCCTCCTGACAATAGCTTCACGGACCAGAAGGACGGCGCCATCTTTGTTCGGGCATCATCCAGGATGACCATCTACTTTCTGGACTGAGATGCCGGCTCAGAAAATTCCTGGGAAAATGTCAGGGAGCCAGAGATGCATGTAGTAAAACAGCAAGCAGGATCTGGAGCCAGAAGGGATGTCAGCCAAGCAAGTCTTTTAACAGGAATGCTGGAGATAGTCTCTGTGATGTTGACCAAGGTGAAGGTAGAGATCATCTGGGCTGGACAGCTTAAGTAGGCAGGACTGACGAGCAGGATATCATCAACAGGTAAGTCTCTGTGGAGAGAGATAGGAGCTGGCAATTAGCCGTCAGCTGAGCGGCCATCTCAGAGAAGGAAGGGCTGAGCCCAGACCTGACAGTACCCCCTTCTCAACAACCCCTACCACCAGGCTTAAGGGGAAAATTCTATGGAAATCATGGAGGAGGACAGGGGCATGTATGTCCGAGGATGAGATCCAAGAGCCTTCCTTCGGACCGTACCCCTTCCAATGCACCAGGTACTGTATGTGCCCATGGAACCTACGGGAGTCAACAATGGATTGTACTTCATACTCCTCATGGTTCTCAACCTGTACAGGGAGAGGACGTGGCTCTGAGGTGGTAAAGGGTTGCAGACCAAAGTCTTTAATAAGGAGACATGAAATACATTTGAAATACGCATATCTGAAGGAAGGTCTAATGCGTAAGCCACTGGGTTAATCCTGAGAAGAATATGGAAAGGTCCAATAAACCGAGGTGTGAACTTCTGTGAGGGAACACGAAGTCGGAGGTTGTGAGACGACAGCCAGACCCTGTCCCCAACCTGGTAGGAAGGTGCAGGCAGGCGTCTGTGGTCAGCATGGAGTCTGTACCTATCATTAGCATGACGCAAAGCCTCCTGGACTTGTGCCCAAGTGGAACGAAGACCACAGAGATGCTCCTCTAACACAGGAATATTCTGCGGAACAAACGAGTCAGGCAACATGGAAGGTTGGAAACCATAATTCACCATAAATGGGGACAATCGGGAAGCAGAATTCAAGGCACTATTGTGAGCAAACTCCGCCCACGGTAATAGGTCTGACCAGTTTTTATGTACATGGGAGGAGCCTGTGATACTTATGTACATGGGAGGAGCCTGTGATACTTATGTACATGGGAGGAGCCTGTGATACTTATGTACATGGGAGGAGTCTGTGATACTTCTGTACATGGGAGGAGCCTGTGATACTTATGTACATGGGAGGAGTCTGTGATACTTATGTACATGGGAGGAGTCTGTGATACTTATGTACATGGGAGGAGTCTGTGATACTTATGTACATGGGAGGAGTCTGTGATACTTATGTACATGGGAGGAGTCTGTGATACTTATGTACATGGGAGGAGCCTGTGATACTTATGTACATGGGAGGAGTCTGTGATAATTATGTACATGGGAGGAGTCTGTGATACTTATGTACATGGTAGGAGTCTGTGATACTTATGTACATGGGAGGAGCCTGTGATACTTATGTACATGGAAGGAGCCTGTGATGCTAATGTACATGGGAGGAGCCTGTGATAATTATGTACATGGGAGGAGCCTGTGATACTTATGTACACGGAAGTAGCCTCTGATATTTATGTACATGGGAGGAGTCTGTGATACTTATGTACATGGGAGGAGCCTGTGATACTTATGTACATGGGAGGAGCCTGTGATACTTATGTACATGGGAGGAGTCTGTGATACTTATGTACATGGGAGGAGCCTGTAAAACTTATGTACATGGGAGGAGCCTCTACAACTTATGTACATGGGAGGAGCCTGTGATACTTATGTACATGGGAGGAGCCTGTAATGCTTATGTACATGGGAGGAGCCTGTGATACTTATATACATGGGAGGAGCCGGTAAAACTTATGTACATGGGAGGAGTCTGTGATACTTATGTACATGGGAGGAGTCTGTGATACTTATGTACATGGTAAAAGCCTGTGATGCTTATGTACATGGAAGGAGCCTGTGATACTTATGTACATGGGAGGAGCCTGTGATACTTATGTACATGGGAGGAGTCTGTGATACTTATGTACACGGAAGTAGCCTGTGATACTTATGTATATGGGAGGAGCCTGTGATACTTATGTACATGGGAGGAGCCTGTGATACTTATGTACATGGGAGGAGTCTGTGATAATTATGTACATGGGAGGAGCCTGTGATGCTTATGTACATGGGAGGAGCCTGTGATACTTATGTACATGGGAGGAGTCTGTGATACTTATGTACATGGGAGGAGTCTGTGATGCTTATGTACATGGGAGGAGCCTGTGATACTTATGTACACGGAAGGAGCCTGTGATACTTATGTACATGGGAGGAGCCTGTGATACTTATGTACATGGGAGGAGCCTGTGATATACTTATGTACATGGGAGGAGCCTGTAAAACTTATGTACATGGGAGGAGCCTGTAAAACTTATGTACATGGGAGGAGCCTGTGATACTTATGTACATGGGAGGAGCCTGTGATACTTATGTACATGGGAGGAGCCTGTGATACTTATGTACATGGGAGGAGCCTGTGATACTTATGTACATGGGAGGAGCCTGTAAAACTTATGTACATGGGAGGAGCCTGTGATACTTATGTACATGGGAGGAGCCTGTGATACTTATGTACATGGGAGGAGCCTGTGATACTTATGTACATGGGAGGAGCCTGTGATACTTATGTACATGGGAGGAGCCTGTGATACTTATGTACACATTGTCATTATGGGGGATGTTTGTAGAATTTTGAGGAAAATAATAAATTTAATCCATTTTGGAATAAGGCCGTAACATAACAAAATGTGGCGAAAGTGAAGCGCTGTGAATACTTTTCGATTGCGCTGAACATGGCAAAAAGCTCCATGCGGCACTTTGCTGTGTTTGCTGCATGTAGAGCAAACCATTGAAATCAATGGGCTGTCATATGCATGTTGCGTGACAAAAAGCGCAAGAAAAAAGCAAAAAAAATGCATATTGATAGATACGCTAGGTATGAATGGAGTCCAACGGCGTATTAGAAAGGCGACACCTGAAATGTCAAGAAACGATCACTACATATACTCATTTACAGAGAAAACACAAAACAACCAACACTTAAGGCTCCGCTCACACTTACGCGTTTCGTCTTCCTGCCATGTGTGAAAAGTGCGTGTTATGCCTAATTGTTAATAGCACCCCAAACGCAAGAAGCAGACGCACATTTTGCCGAGGGCAAAAAACAGGTCTGTCCAAACCCCTGTCGCTTGGTCGATCGGTCAAACCCCCCCCTCTTGTGTCGCTCGGTCAATCGGTCAAACCCCCCCTCTTGTCGCTCGGTCGGTCAGTCAAACCCCCCCTGTCGATTCTCCATCCATCGGCCTTGAACTTACCCCATCCAGGCCGTAGGCAGCTTCGGCGGCTTCCTCATGGGCGCCTCCCCCCCTGCATCCGGCCAATACAGTCGCTTCTCCTCCCGGCCAATCGGATTGGCTGGGAAGAGAAGCAGGAAGACATTGGCGAATATTAGTTCGCTATTGTCACACAAGCGGGCGGGCTCGGGGCGCAGTGCTCTGTGCCCCGAGCCCACCCTTTTTTTAAGCCAATTAAAGCCTCGGGCTCTAATCAAGTGCTTTAAAAAAAAACCCATGGAAATCCATGCGTCCGGCGCCCTGCATGTGCATTAGGGGGCCGGGTGCCTGGATTAGGGGGGCGTCCCATATGAACAGGCCCCCACTGGCAAAAAACACATGGTAAAACATGCAGTAAGAAAGCACGCAAACTGGAACGCAGCAAAAAGCTCCAGGCGCTACTGTGCCGCGTTTTTCGGGGCGTACGGCAGCCCATTCAAACCAATAGGCTGTCCTTTGCATGCTGCGTGAAAAATGCACAAAAGAACATGTGAAAAAAAAAACACTGCTTTCAGATATCTATGGGTATGCACCCCTTTTTTTAGAGGATATCTTTCCTCGCCCTTTGCCCGTTCATCGGAGAACACTGTAGCGCCGACATAGACGGGAGCGCCGTACAACGCAAATCACGTGACGCATCGCCCCGAGCGAGGACGGAAGAAGATCCGTCTACACCAACGCAGATGGCGGCGGGCATTTACGGCTGGAAGCCTTTTATTTTTCTTTCCCCTCGCCGCGCCCCCCCCCCCCCCCCCCTCCGCCGATGGCGGTCTCCACAGCGTTTTATTCCCGAGGACGCGAAATAAGATAAAAATGGAAATCGGCAGATAAAGAAATGTCTCGGCGATTGTTTTCTGCTACTGTAACAAGATTTGCATAAGACACATTAGAGTCCCAAATTCATTTTCTGGAAGCGCAAAAAAAAAAAAAAAAAGAAAAATAACGGCATGAATATTTTATCATCCGGAGATTGAATTAGCTTCGGGCGACGGCGGAGGTTCTGCGGGGCGATCGGAGGGCGGGGGAGGGCGGGGGCGCGTTATATATTGGAGAAGGGTGGGGGAGGGGGATATTAGTGGGAGGACGGAGCGCGGCGATTAAATCAAATGTCTGACCTTTATCATTCTCTAACCAGACAGAAGAGGAAGGGGGAATCAGGGCGGGGGGGAAGGGACAGACGCCGACGCTTATCGAGGGCGCAAAACGGATCCCTGACTTCGATGGAAGGGAGTCAGGGGGAGAGACTCCTGAAGATAATGATGGTGGGGACATGCCGGGGGGGGGGGGGGGGGGGGAGGGGGGAGGATCCCGGTGTTGTAGAGCAGATTGAAACAATGTAGAAATATGTTTTCATTTTTAGGCTTTTTAGGCATTTTTAGGCTTCATTCGCCCCATCGGAAGGCATGAGCGGTTCTGTGCGTTTCCTTGCGTTTCCATGCGTTTCCTTGCGTTTCCATGCCTCATTCATTTCAATGGGCTGCCCTACGCAACAAGAAATGCTACAAGAAGTCTAAATGGGAAGAACATTTGGGGCGGGAATAGAACGGCGCCAACAAAAAATGAAAACAGAGTATTTAGAACATGAACTTAATTTTAAACATGATTAAAATTTGAATAAAAAAAATAAAAACATTATGTATCCTTCTACCTCTCCATTTGTGGTAAACTCACTGGAAGAATTCCAATTAATCGGTAATTACAAGATGGTATTTTTCAGATAACCGATGGTAACAAGATGGTGTGTTTTCCCCAACATGTTTCGCCTACGTTGGCTTCTTCAGGGGATTTACAGACACCAAATGAGCATACGGAACTCCACAAGGTGTATACAAAAGTACAAACATCAGAAAAAAAGAAAAACATTACAAGCATCAGTCTGGATCAGTTCCCGTACATTATCCAAAGGGCCATGCGGTAGATGGTGGAGGTCTGATTGACATCGGTCTGGTAGTCTCTCTCCGTAGTGGTGTTAACTTCTGTTGATGATCCCCCCGGGGGGGGCTTTTGGGGGTAAGCTCTGGGTTCAGTGGATAAGGCAAATGACATCATGTTTATTGTATGTGCTTTGATGGTCACGCTCTGCTTATGAATATTTTCTGATGTTTGAACTTTTGTATTCCTCTTGTGCAGTTCCATATGCTAATTTGGTTGCCTGGAAGTCCCTGAAGAAGCCAATGTTGACGAAACATGTTGGGAAAAACACACCATCTTATTACCATTGGTTATCTGAAAATACCATCTTGTGATTACCGATTGATTGGAATCCTTGCAGTGAGATCACCACAAATGGAGATGTACAGTATCTGACAAAAGTAAGTACACCCCTTAGTCACATGTCTGTAAATCTTTTCTTCTATCTTTTCATGGGACAACACTGAAGAAATTACACTTTGCTACAATGTAAAGTAGTGAGTGTACAGCTTGTATAACAGTGTAAATTTGCTGTCTCCTCAAAATAACTCAACACACAGCCATTAATGTCTAAACCGCTGGCAACAAAAGTCAGTACACCCCTAAGTGAAAATGTCCAAATTGGGCCCAAAGTGTGAATATTTTGTGTGGCCTCCATTATTTTCCAGCACTGCCTTAACCCTCTTGGACATGGAGGTCACCAGAGCTTCACAGGTTGTCACTGGAGTCCTCTTCCACTCCTCCATGATGACATCACAGAGCTGGTGGATGTTAGAGACCTTGCGCTCCTCCACCTTCCGTTTGAGGATGTCCCACAGATGATCAATAGGGTTTAGGTCTGGAGACATGCTTGGCCAGTCCATCACCTTTACCCTCAGCTTCTTTAGCAAGGCAGTGGTGGTCTTGGAGGTGTGTTTGGGGTGGTTATCATGTTGGAATACTGCCCTGCGGTCCAGTCTCTGAAGGGAGGGGGTCATGCTCTGCTTCAGTAGGTCACAGTACATGTTGGCATTCATGGTTCCCTCAATGATCTGTAGCCCCCCAGTGCCGGCAGCACTCATGCAGCCCCAGACCATGACACTCCCACCACCATGCTTGACTGTAGACAAGACACACTTGTCTTTGTCCTCCTCACCTGGTTGCTGCCACACACGCTTGTCACCATCTGAACCAAATACGTTTATCTTGGTCTCATTGATTTCTATGCAGAGTTGCACCAAATTTTGCACTCTCCAGTTTTAGTAAACCAACCCCATGTCTGTCCCAAGCATGTATGAAGCCATTTACTGTTGATTGTCTCACTACCTCTGTTAATAGTTTATTCCAAGCATCTACTACCCTTTTTAGGAAAAAAATATACTAGTTAACTTTCCTCCAGTTAATTTGAGGTCGCGTCGCTGTGACCTCAAATGTGTAAAAAAATATAAAAAATTAAAAGTGTAAAATAAAAAAAAAAAAATATTAAAATAGGAAATAGTTTAACCTTAAAACAAAAAATAAAAAAATAAAATAAAGATATAAATGAAAACTATAAAAATATCAATTTTTTTAAAGAAATACCAATTAAAAATACTTAATAAAATAATGTATCAAAAAATATATATGGATTAAAACTATAAATGTATAAAATAAAAATAACAATATAGAATAATAATATATTAAATAAAAATATAAAAAAAACACAGAAACATAGAAAAGTGACAGCAGAAAAAAACTGAGTAGTCCATCGAGTTTGCTCATTTTTTTTTTTTTTTTTGTTTTGTTTTTCTTTATTTCGTTTTTTTTTTTTTTTTCGTTAAATTTATTGCCTAACTATAGATCTAGGTTTGTTCCAAGCATTTTTTAAGCGATTTACTGTTGACTTATATATAAAAATACAATCAGAGCAAATATATAAATTCTAAAATAACATGCAGCTGAACACTTAAAGATCTTCACGAAATTGATATATTGCAGCAATAAAAAAAGGAAGTATTGGGCTGCACTTTCTTTTTATTTACTGTTGACTGTCTCACTACCTCTGTTGGAAGTTTATTCCAAGCATCAGCAACCCTTTCAGTAAAATAATACTTTCTAAAATTAGTTTTGAACTTTCCTCTAGTTAATTTGAGGTCATGTCCCTGTGTTAAAAATGTAAAATAAAAAAAATATAAAATTAAAAGAAGAAATAGTTTAATCTTAAAACAATAATTAAAAAAAAAATAAAGATATAAATTAAAACTATAAAAATATCAAATAAATATTTTAAAGAAATATCAATTAAAAATACTAAATACAATAATGTATAAAAAATAAAATAAAATAAAATAAAAAGATATAAATTAAAACTATAAATGTATATAATAAAAATAAAAATTAACACTATGGAATAATAATATATCAAATAAAAATAGAAACATAGAAAAGTGACAGTAGTTTATTCCAAGCATCAACAACCCTTTCAGTAAAATAATACTTTCTAAGATTAGTTTTGAACTTCCCTCTAGTTAATTTGAGATCATGTCCCTGTGACCTCAAATGTATAAAATTATAAATTAAAAATGTAAAATAAAAAAATATAACAGAAATTAAAATAAGAAATAGTTCAATCTTAAAACACTAAATAAAAAAAAAATAAAGATATAAATTAAAACTGTAAAAATATCAAATAAAGATTGTAAACAAATATCAATTAAAATACTGAAATATATATATATATATATATATATATATATATATATATATATATATATATATATATATATATATATATATATATATTAAAACTATAAATGTATATAATAAAAATAAAAAATAACAATATAGAATAGTAATGTATCAAATAAAAATAGAAACATAGAAAAGTGACAGCAGTTTATTCCAAGCATCAGCAACCCTTTCAGTAAAATAATACTTTCTAAAATTAGTTTTGAACTTTCCTCTAGGTAATTTGAGGTCATGTCCCTGTGTTTAAAATGTAAAATAAAAAAATATATAAAATTAAAAGAAGAAATAGTTTAATCTTAAAACACTAATTAAAAAAAAAAATAAAGATATAAATTAAAACTATAAAAATATCAAATAAAGATTTTAAAGAAATATCAATAAAAAATATTAAATAAAATAATGTATAAAAAATATATATAAATGAAAACTATAAATGTATATAATAAAAATAAAAAATAACAATATAGAATAGTAATGTATCAAATAAAAATAGAAACATAGAAAAGTGACAGCAGTTTATTCCAAGCATCAACAACCCTTTCAGTAAAATAATACTTTCTAAGATTAGTTTTGAACTTTCCTCCAGTTAATTTGAGGTAATTTCCCTGTGACCTTCAATGTATAAGGAAATATAAATTAAAAATGTAAAATAAAAAAGTGTATAAAATTAAAATAAGAAACAGTTTAAACTTAAAACACTAAAGTAAAAAAAGATATAAATTAAAACTATAAAAATATCAAATAAATATTTTAAAGAAATATCAATTAAAAATACTAAATAAAATAATGTATAAAAAATAAAATAAAATAAAAAGATATAAATTAAAACTATAAATGTATATAATAAAAATAAAAATTAACACTATAGAATAATAATATATCAAATAAAAATAGAAACATAGAAAAGTGACAGTACTTTATTCCAAGCATCAACAACCCTTTCAGTAAAATTATGCTTTCTAAGATTAGTTTTGAACTTCCCTCCAGTTAATTTGTGGTCATGTCCCTGTGACCTCAAATGTTTAAAATAAAAATTATAAATTAAAAATGTAAAATTAAAAAATATATAAAATTAAAATAAGAAATAGTTTAATCTTAAAACACTAAATAAAAAAAAAATAAAGATATAAATTAAAACTGTAAAAATATCAAATAAAAATTGTAAAGAAATATCAATTAAAATACTGAATTAATAATGTATAAAAAATATATAAATTAAAACTATAAATGTATATAATAAAAATGAACAATATAGAATATAAATATACCAAATAAAAATAGAAACATAGAAAAGTGACAGCAGTTTATTCCCAGCATCAACAACCCTTTCAGTAAAATAATACTTTCTAAGATTAGTTTTGAACTTTCCTCCTGGTAATTTGAGGTCATGTCCCTGAAACCTCAAATGTATAAAATAAAAATATTAATTAAAAATGTAAAATTAAAAAATGTATAAAATTAAAATAAGAAATAGTTTAAACTTAAAACACTAAATAAAAAAAATAAATAGAGATATAAATTAAAACTAAAAAAATGTCAAAAAATGATTTTAAAGAAATATAAATAAAAAATACTAAATAAAAAATTGTTTAAAAAAGATATAAATTAAAACTATAAATGTATATTATAAAAATAAAAATGAACAATATAGAATAATAATATATCAAATAAAAATAGAAACATAGAAAAGTGACAGCAGTTTATTCCCAGCATCAACAACCCTTTCAGTAAAATAATACTTTCTAAGATTAGTTTTGAACTTTCCTCCAGGTAATTTGAGTTCATGTCCCAGTGACCTCAAATGTATAAAATAAAAATATTAATTAAAAATGTATAAAATTAAAATAAGAAATAGTTTAAACTTAAAACACTAAATAACAAAAATTAAATATAAAATAAAGATATAAATGAAAACTATAAATATATAAAATAAAAACAGGAAATTGAAATAAAAAAATTTAGAATAAAAAAATGTAAAAAATGAAAATTACAAATTTAAAACAAAAAATGCATAACAAAAATATACAATGAAAACGTATAAAATAAAAATATAGAATAAAAAAACTTATGAAATAAACATGATTAATAAATAGAGGAAATTATTAACCAAATACATTTTCCTGGATTATTTCAGCAGAAGAAAGACGCAGAGCGGCTGTATAAATAGGTATAGACGTCGGCGCTGTTATTTCACATAAAATAATATTTATAAATCGCCCCAAGCTGATGACTGTGAGCCGGTCTCGCTGGTATCTGTAGTTCTATCGTAGATTTAGGTGACCCCCCCCTTTCCTCGCCCTCCTGCGCCGGTGTCGGTCATGCGATTTGGAATAATTTATCGCTGTTTATTAATCAGGTGACTTGGCTATACGCAGAGATGCGGATCTGATCTCCGGGATCACAAATACATTGTATCATTAACACAACAGGAGACGCGACTCCCGGAGAGCCGAGGATTGCGGAGTCGATGGCGGGCGGACATTACATGTAATCGGCGCAGGAAATGAGGAATCACAATGTTTATTATAACAAAACACAAACAGGAAGCCGGGGGATAAACATATTAATACTAAAGGGGAACTCCAACCTGCTGGGATTTATTCAGCATATCAGCTTCCAGCTGGATGAATATAATAAAACCTTCCTCTGTATATTGTACAGCTCCATATATATATATATATATATAAACACGGCTGCCGACATCTCTCCTCATTACATGTGCAGATTCTGCTTCCTTAGTAGTGCGGCACAATGGTGAATAATAGGAAAAGTAGCGCTAAATGGTGAACATGTATAACAGTATACACATAAGAAATGGGTGGTGAGAAATCAATCATACAAAATATTAAAAATGGATAAAAGGTGAAAAGGTCATGGAAAGGAGCGGTGTGAGTCCACCATCGAATGTCCACCACCGAATGTCCACCACCGAATGTCCACCACTGAATGTCCACCACCGAATGTCCACCACTGAATCCTATACATTGTAAAGCTCAGCGTAAACTGTTGGCGCTATATAAATCGTGTATAATAATAATAATAATAATAATGGTGGCTAATCAGGGATGGGATACACTGGCACTGTCCGGCATGTAGAGCATCAAGGATGGTACATCTTCAACCAAAACGAGAAGTAAATCTACTCTTACCGGAACAGGTGGACTCGAACGTCAGCGACAATGAGTCAGTCAAGCGGGGGGGTGGCAAGATCGGCAAATCGGCATATCTCCAAGGAACCCCAAGACCTCCAAAGACAACTCCAGGGGATGTGCAGGTAGCCGCCAAACCGGAACTCAGATGTGGGGGACACCAAGGCCGTAACTCAGGCGTTGAAGGCCGGGCTGGACGGCCAAAGAACTCTCGTCTGGGGGGGTTATGGAAAGAAAAAAATGCCTCCATATGGTGTAGGTCAAAAAGTGGGGTTTTTATTATAAAAACCAACATACATCGGTGAGAATAAAAACTGTGATCACAGAATAAAAAAAAGAAGGGCAACGTGGGGAGCAGGTAGCCAATCCCGACGCGTTTCGTCCCATTGGACTTCAACTGGGGCATACGGCATATGGGGGCTTCAATGTGACTGTGAGGAGGAAAATATTTTTTATCACATTGATGGTCTGTGTAAAGTGTGACTTTGGGAAGAGTTTCATCTATTGA
Organism: Lithobates clamitans; assembly: GCA_037952925.1. NCBI lineage: Eukaryota > Metazoa > Chordata > Amphibia > Anura > Ranidae > Lithobates > Lithobates clamitans. The sequence goes on from JBBGZY010001595.1 coordinate 150,194, forward strand.
AGTCCCAGGAGAAGGGGGGAGAACCCGGATTTGGAATAGAATGATGTATTGCTCATATTTATTGGTGTGGGGGAGGGGCTGCACAAGGCTGCCGAGCTCTCTCACATTTATTACTTTTGGGTATCTTAAAATGAATTACATAAAAGGTAACATTGTTACCTTTTCACCATTTCTCCCATCTCAGTGCTGCTGATTTCCTCCAGCTCTTTTCAACCGCTTCCTGTCTACATGCACTCGCTCCAGCACTGGCTACATGTCATTGGTCAGGACTGTCTCTCTGATAGCGGCAATGGTGGACCGTGACTACACAATGTGCATCTTTAGACTACTACTCAGTCCAGCTATATACTCAGTCCAGTTATATACTCAGCCCGGCTATATACTCAGCCCGGCTATATACTCAGTCCAGTTACATACTCAGCCCGGCTATATACTCAGTCCAGCTATATACTCAGTCCAGTAATATATTCAGTCTGGCTATATACTCAGTCCAGCTATATACTCAGTCCAGTTATATATACTCAGTCTGGCTATATACTCAGTCCGGCTATATACTCAGTCCAGTTATATACTCTGCCCGGCTATATACTCAGCCCGGCTATATACTCAGTCCGGCTATATACTTAGTCCAGCTGTGTACTCAGTCAAGCTATTTACTCAGTCCAGTTATATATACTCAGTCCAGCTATATCGCTCCAGCACTGGCTGCATGTCATTGGTCGAGACCGTCTTCCTGATAGCGGCAATGGTGGACCGTGACTACACAATGTGCATCTTTAGACTACTACTCAGTCCAGCTATATACTCAGTCCAGTTATATACTCAGCCCGGCTATATACTCAGCCCGGCTATATACTCAGTCCAGCTATATACTCAGTCCGGCTATATACTCAGTCCAGTAATATACTCAGCCCGGCTATATACTCAGTCCGGCTATATACTCAGTCCAGCTATATACTCAGCCCGGCTATATACTCAGTCCGGCTGTATACTCAGTCCAGCTATATACTCGGTCCAGTTATATACTCGGTCCAGCTATATACTCAGTCCGGCTATATACTCAGTCAAGCTATATACTCAGTCCAATTATATATACTCAGTCTGGCTATATACTCAGTCCATTTATATACTCAGTCAAGCTATATACTCAGTCCAGTTATATACTCAGTCCAGCTATATACTTAGTCCAGCTGTATACTCAGTCCAATTATATACTCGGTCCAGCTATATACTCGCTCCAGCAATGTACTCAGTCCAGCTATATACTCGGTCCAGTTATATACTCGGTCCAGTTATATACTCGGTCCAGCTATATACTCAGTCCAGTTATATACTCAGTCCAGCTATATACTCAGTCAAGCTACATACATACTCGGTCCAGTTATTTACTCAGTCCAGCTATATACTTAGTCCAGCTCAGGGCTGTCTTTCAGGCAGGGCAAAAGGGGCAGCTGCCCTGGGCCCCATCATTTTAGTGTTGCCCAAAGCAGCTGCCTCATACTTGCCAACTATCCCAGTTTAGATTCCCTCATCCCTTGAAGTTGTAGTCCCGTGCTGTGTCCTGATACCTCAGTGAGAAGATCTGTTACTAATGCTGCCCAGCTCTGCCCTATTGCTGTGTACAGATGACTCCCCTGCTGACTTTGTATTTACATGTAAATAACCTGCATTGATATATAAATAGAGGCAACATTAATATGTAAATAGCCGTGGATCGGCTGCATTGATATGTAAATAGAGGCGGCATTCATATGTATATTATGTCCCCCTGAGGTCATATCCACCATCACTTCTACTGAATACTGCCCACTGGGGAGGTAAAGGGGCATGTTGGAAAGTCCTGCCTACAACTGTGGTTATTAAGGGTAGCATCAGCCTGTTCTGTAAAGGTCAGCAAATTGGAGGTGGAACCCTTTTCAAAATAACATGGGGCCACAGCACCCTTAATTTTGGTGGATGTGAATACACATGTCAGCCGATGTGTGAGGGTGTCATTAACAATTAATGGCACTGCTGTATATCTGCTAAAGGGCGGCACATTTCTGTGGTGTCAGGAAACTGATTTTGCATGTATTCCCGGCACACACAAATGTGAACGCAGACTAAATGTCTCATGTTACATTGGTGGTCAGTGTAAATCTTCTCATTACATTGGTGGTCAGTGTAAATCTTCTCATTACATTGGTGGTCAGTGTAAATCTTCTCATTACATTGGTGTTCAGTGTAAATCTTCTCATTACATTGGTGGTCAGAGTAAATCTTCTCATTACATTGGTGGTCAGCATAAATCTTCTCATTACATTGGTGGTCAGTGTAAATCTTCTCATTACATTGGTGGTCAGTGTAAATCTTCTCATTACATTGGTGGTCAGTGTAAATCTTCTCATTAGATTGGTGGTCAGTGTAAATCTTCTCATTACATTGGTGTTCAGTGTAAATCTTCTCATTACATTGGTGGTCAGTGTAAATCTTCTCAGTACATTGGTGGTCAGTGTAAATCTTCTCATTACATTGGTGGTCAGTGTAAATCTTCTCATTACATTGGTGGTCAGTGTAAATCTTTTCATTACATTGATGTTCAGTGTAAATCTTCTCATTACATTGGTGGTCAGTGTAAATCTTCTCATTACATTGGTGGTCAGTGTAAATCTTCTCATTACATTGATGGTCAGTGTAAATCTTCTCATTACATTGATGGTCAGTGTAAATCTTCTCATTACATTGATGGTCAGTGTAAATCTTCTCATTACATTGGTGGTCAGCATAAATCTTCTCATTACATTGGTGGTCAGTGTAAATCTTCTCATTACATCAGTATTCAGTGTAAATCTTCTCATTACATTGGGGCGTGGTGTACAATCCTTTCATTCACACTAGTGGCCAGTGTGAAGGTCCCCCCTTACATTGGTGGTCAGTGTAAATTTCTCCTTACATCGGTGGTTACTGTGAATGCTTCTATTACATTAGTGGTCAGTGTAAAAACTCCTCTTTATATTGGTAATCGGTAAAAAAATGTAAAAACTTGCATTTGTGGTTGAATCCAATTACATTGGTTGTCGATGTAGAAGCCCCCTTTAAATTGGGGGTGAGTGGAAATCACCTCTTACATTGGTGGCCAGTATAGAAATCCCCCTTTATTGGCTGTTGATGTAAAATCCCCCATTACATTGATGATTAGTGTACATTTCCCTTTACGTTGGCGGTATATGCAAAATTGCCCTTACACTGGTGGTCAGTGTAAATTCTCATTTACATTGGTGGTCAGTGGACAAACACTCCCTTACATCGGTGGTCAGTGGACAAACACCCCCTTACATTGGTGGTCAGTGGACAAACACTCCCTTACATTCGTGGTCAGTGGACAAACGCCCCCTTACATTGGTGGTCAGTGGACAAACACTCCCTTACATTCGTGGTCAGTGGACAAACGCCCCCTTACATTGGTGGCCAGTGGACAAACACCCCCTTACATTGGTGGTTAGTGGACAAACACTCCCTTACATTGGTGGTCAGTGGACAAACACCCCCTTACATTGGTGGTCAGTGGACAAACACTCCCTTACATTCGTGGTCAGTGGACAAACGCCCCCTTACATTGGTGGTCAGTGGACAAACACTCCCTTACATTCGTGGTCAGTGGACAAACGCCCCCTTACATTGGTGGCCAGTGGACAAACACCCCCTTACATTGGTGGTTAGTGGACAAACACTCCCTTACATTGGTGGTCAGTGGACAAACACTCCCTTACATTGGTGGTCAGTGGACAAACACCCCCTTACATTTGCAGTCAGTGGACAAACACCCCCTTACATTGGCGCTCAGTGGACAAACACTCCCTTACATTGGTGGTCAGTGGACAAACACCCCCTTACATTGGTGGTCAGTGGATAAAAAAAAGCCCCCCCTTGCCCTGGTGATGGGGGTAGAATGGACCCCTTACAATGGATGGCAGTAGGAAGCTGCCCCCCATATATTGGCAGTCATCGAAGTTGGGAGATGAATCGGTTGTTGCTCAGGGACCCCCTACAACCTCCAGAGGCCCCACCCCCCCCCCTCCGGGGGCTCCCTGGAACCCTTGGAAGGTCGCTCTCCCATCCCCCGATACATTTCAGTAAGAGTTAATAATAAAGTAAACACGGCTCAGAATGCGCTCGGACCTCATTGAAATGCGTTTTTGCAGCTGTGCGAAGCCACATGAGACCCCGCGCCGTCCTCCTGCCAACACAACCTCATTGACTATGCGCTACCAACGCTTTCCCACACGCGGCCGGCAAAACTCGGGGCGTCTTCGGCCACACAGGAAAATGTCAGACATTTCTGGGACATACAACACGGGGGGGACAATAACACCGTCTGTGCGTTTTCCCAGGAAAACCGAACCGTGGATTCTTCTGGGTCCTGAAATCCTGGAAACTCTCCCGGGAGGGCGGGGGGGGGGGGGGGGGGGAGTGTTCCTGGGGGGGAGGGGGGAGTTCTGGTGACTTAAAAATTTATAATGGAGTTTTTTCGGAAAAAAAAAATTAAAAAGTTTTGCTCAAGTTATAACTAAAGGTAGAACTTTTAGTTTTTTTTAGTTTTGGATGGAATGGAGGAGGGATTAGAACCCCTGTCAGGTTTTTATTGCTGTCTGTGTCCCCAATTAGGGAGATTGGGTTGTCACCAGAACAGTAACTGAGGGGAAATCTTCCAATTGGGGACACTAGTTCTGGGATTCCTGCACATTGGAGGGATTTCCTCTCACTTCCTGTTGTGGCTCTAGGACAGGAAGTGAAGGAAAATCTCTCCTGTTACCTCCATTCAATGCATTAAAAATATATAAAGCCTGAATAAGAGATCAACGCTTTCCAAAAGCTTACATTATTATAAACATACACTCTGTCACCAAAACTATTGGGACGCCTGCCTTCACACACACATGAACTTTAATGGCATCCCAGTCTTAGTCTGGAGGGTTCAATTCTGAGTTGGCTCCGCCCTTTGCAGCTATAACAGCTTCACCTCTTCTGGGAAGGTCGTCCACAAGGTTTAGGAGGGTGTCTATGGGAATGTTTGACCATTCTTCCAGAAGAGCATTTGTGAGGTCAGGCACTGATGTTGGATGAGAAGGCCTGGCTGGCAGTCTCCACTCTAATTCATCTCAAAGGTTTTCTATCAGGTTGAGGTCAGGACTTTGTGCAGGCCAGTCAAGTTCCTCCACCCCAAACTCCCTCATGTCTAAACCTTGTGGACGGCCTTCCCAGAAGAGGTGAAGCTGTTATAGCTGCAAAAGGCGGAGCCAACTCAATATTGAACCCTCCGGACTAATGACGGCCATACACGGTTCGAATTTCCGTAAGAATTTTCTTTCGAAAATCGCATGAAAGAATTTTTGTACGAATTTCGCACCATTAGTGAAGCTGCAGCAACGGCCGATTTTCGTGCGGCAATCAAATTCGAGGAACCGGACATGTTGGAAATTTTTAGAAAAACGAACGATTTTCTAATCAATGGTGGGAGAATCGTGCGAGAAATGTAATAAGAAGAGAAAATTTATGGAGAGAAAAGAAGATTCCCAGGCCACGAAAATTATTTTCTGTAGCAACATGCGGTGAAATTGAAGGCTTGGTCGACTGAATTTTCAAAAATCAATGGTGGCGCCATCGGATCACAAAAAACAAAAAACGTTCTGATTTTGAAAAGAAAATTCGTTCGAAATTTGAGCGTGTATGGCCTGCTTAAGGATGGGATGTCATTAAAGTTCACGTGTGTAAAGGCAGGTGTCCCAATACTTTTGATAATATAATGTATATATATATATATATATATATATATATATATATATATATATATATATATATATATAATATATCTTTGTGTATATATGTGTATATATATATATATATATATATATATATATATATATATATATATATATATATATATATAAAAATATATATATATATATATACGAAAAATATATATGTGAACATATACTTCTGTTCTATATATTTGCACACATTCACACCTGGTATATTATTTTTAAATACTATGCGGCACTAATTTATATATTTTTATTATCCATCTTGTGGGAACACATGAGTGTCATAGGCGGTACTTATGTTCATCCTATTCCTGTAATTTTGAGTTTTAACCTATAGCAATGGTTGTGCATGGGTATATTTTGTTTTATATATATATATATACAGTATACATAATAATTTTATACACACATATATATATATATATATATATATATATATATATATATATATATATATATATATATATGTTTTGTTTTGTTTTTTGAAGAAAATAAAAAAAAAACAAAAACAAAAAAACAACACACACATATATATATATATATTGAATTGTATATGTTTGTTATATGTGTGTGTGTTGTTTTTTTTGTTTTGTTTCTACTTTCTTCAAAAAAAAAAAAAAGTTCTATAGACTTTTGTATAGCAGTGGAGAGTGGCTCATCCGTACGTCATTTAAGGCACCACAGAGACTATATATGGAAAAAAAAAAGGCATTTGATTTAAACTTCAATAAAAGTAGCTAATTCTTACCGGTATACAAAAACATGGATATCTACAGTTTGTAAAATATGTTGAATATCACATCAATGCACATCCTCCATTACTTATACCTCCCCCTATCAATAACTACAATTTATACAATGGTTTGTAGCAAGAGATATACAAATAAACCGCCCCTGAATCTCTCTTACTCCACTGGAAAAGTGCAAAGCTGTATAAAAGATGTGTAAATGAATACAAAATATGTGTACATCCACAGTGTACAGTGAAAAAAAGCTGCCACTTAAATAAATACATAGACTGATCAAAATCCCAAAACTATACCTCTCACACGTGTACAGATAGAGATAGCGGCGCTAATATAAATTGTGTAAAATAATGGGTCAGAGCAGTATAATGCCTACGACCCTCTACTTATGCATAAAAATAATAATAATAATAGTGTCATGAAAAATGTTAATTTTATAATGAAAAGAAATTTCCTTAACACCCAGTGAAAAGTGTCACTATAAATAATAAATTACAAGAAATGAATGATCAAGTTCAACAGTTGTTTTTCAATCCTCTTGTGAAAAATCTTCTACTCTTCCACCACACCACCGTGATAGTGACACCACTCCCTCTGAAGAGCACACTCACCAGATTGTATCGCCTCCCACTCTCGTGTTTGGCAAAAACAGCAATTGAACCACACCTGGGTTGTATGTGATGAACCGTGACTCCAATCAAGCCAGCTCCATATGTGAAAAAATGAATAAAGTGCTCCACATAGCGTGATACCATTCTGACAGATTTATTACAATCACTTCAAACACACTTCAATGGTTACACTCACTTCTAAACTGAAACATAAAGGCCTTTAAAAAGAAATCTACAGCAAGCAACAGGATCAGTGATCCAACGGTGCACCGCGGTCACAGCGGACCTGAAGTGTAAACTGGTCTATCCGATCGGTGTAGTCCTCCTCAGACAGCGGCATCTAATGTCAGTGCGATGGAATGCCGTGTAACCATGCCCATTACTTATACCTCCCCCTATCAATAACTACAATTTATACAAAACATACAAAATGTAAAAAGTTTGTTTTTTTTTGTAGACAAACTTTTTTATTAAGGCAAATATGGTGTTACAAGAGAATATTGCATATCAAGTATGCTGTAAGTGATACATTGTATAATTGTAGTCAGTAAGTTATAAAACAGTATCGTACAGGTAAATGGGAGAATAACAAATTTCTTATTAAGAAATAAAAATTCGGTAAAAGTAATAAACTTTTGATGTCGGGTTGTTTAGAATGTGGTGTAGGTAGAAGAGGAACATTCTCAAATTTTAATTCAATCCATAGAGAATTAATTTCGTAAGTCAAATATCCAGTCAAAGAATATAAGATACACGTTAGATATAAATACAATATAACACTTTATGACATAAAAAGTTTTTTTTTTTTAATGTCGTTTACAAAACACATCTACATTTCTTATTACAATATTATTGCATTTATAGCGGCTGTCTGTCCATCAAGCCCAACACCACCGTTGCAGACAGATATCCCCCATATGGCAGATAAAGGGAACCGGGAAGGGGGGGAGGGGGGACACCCCCAAGACAGGAAAAGGGAGGACTACAGGAATTAAAAGTTACTTTTGATGTTTTATAAAAATTACTCTTTTTTTTTATTTTTTATGTCAGGTGTCGGTTATGCGATGCCTTTAGAAATAAAATCCTTTATTTTTCTATTTGCTTATTTTATTCTAATATTTTCTATTCTATTGTTTTATTTTCTATTCTATGTTATATATGATTTGCCTCATTATTTCTTAAAAAAAAAAAAAAAAGTAAAGTTGATTAAAATATATACATAGACAATTAATTCCATCAGTCAAATATCCAGCCTAAGAATATAAGATACACGTTAGATATAAATACAATATAATTTATATGACATAAAAAGTTTTTTTTAATGTCGTATACAAAACACATCTACATTTCTTACCACAATATTAGTGCATTTATAGCGGCTGTCTGTCCATCAAGCCCAAAACCACCGTTGCAGACGGATATCCCCCATATGGCAGATAAAGGGAGTCGGGGGGGGGGGGGGGGACACCTCCAAGACAGGAAAAGGGAGGACTACAAGAATTAAAAGTTACTTTTGATGTTTGATAAAAAGTTACTCTTTTTTATGTTATTTTTTTATGTTATGTTTTTATTTTATGTTTTTTTTTAATGTTTTTATATTTTTTATGTTATGTTTTTTTATGTAGGTTATGCGATGCCTTTAAAATTAAAATCCTTTGATTTTTTTTTTTGTTTATTCTATTATTTTCTATTCTATTATTTTCTATTCTATTATTTTATTTTTTATTCTATTCTATTTTATTCTTTTCTATTCAAATTTGAAATTATTTGCCTCATTATTTCTTAAACAAAAAAAAGTAAAGTTGATTAAAATATCTAAAAAAGCAAAAAAAGACAAAAAAAAAAACAAAACAAAGAAAAACTTACCAAGGATCCGGCTTCCCGACCACTAAAACTTCCAGTAACATTCCACCTCACCTGTCAGCAGATAATCTCATCGGCTGGGCTGTCTCAGTTTCACGCGGTAATGCAGCGCGCTTCATTTACAAGTGAATATTTTGCACGTGCATTTTGCGCTTGCAAAAAAAAAAAAATAACAGATAGCTTATGATGTCATCTGAGTGCTAACACTTTAGCGACTAGTTAATAGAAAAGAAAAGTTAGCGTGTGAAAAACACAACGTAGGAAGTGCAAACTCTTTTCACCTTTCGTTGAATCGGAATGAATATGTTAGGGGGTACAAAAAAAAAAAATCATTCTAAAATGGGCTGCGGAATACGATAAGAACGTAAAGTATTACATTACACAAAGTTTATATCTCTATGGGGAGAATAAAGATCGTCCTAAAAGACACATTTTTATTTTGAGATATTTATTTAAATTACAGTTAAAGATAGAGAAAGAGGAAAAAACACATTTGTTATATAAATGTGTCAAAATTCTCCAGTCTTGTCACAAACATTTAATGGAATGAGAAAAGAGAAAACAAAAAGGATTGTGGGGGATTTATATCAGTAAAAAAAAACAAAAACAAAAACTTAAACAGGCATTAAAATACAAATTTTAAAAACATATTAAGAGATGAGATGCATCATAAAAAATATAAAGAAGTATAAAAAAAAAAGTAATAATTGTAAATAATAATGATAAAAAAGTTAAAAAATATATTAGATTGTAAGCTCTAAGGAGCAGGGCCCTCTGATTCCTACTGTATTAAAGTGTCTTGTACTTGTACTGTCTACCCTCAAGCTGTAAAGCGATGCGTAAAATGTTGGCGCTGTAAAAATCGTGTATAATAATAATAATAATATTGATAATAATAATAATATTGAAAAAACGTCAGGTTTTTGTGATGTAAAAAAAGAGACAAAGAAAAATCATTGCAGAACTTTTTCCACCTTTAATGTGACCTATAAACTGTACAACTCAGGAGAACAACAAACTGAAATCATTTGGGGGGGGGGTGAGTAAAAATAAAAAAATAAAACAATGTGGTTGCATAAGTATACACACCCTCTTATAACTGGGGATGTCGCTGTGTTTATAATTAAGCAATCACATTCACACTCATGATTAATAGGAGTCAGTACACACCGCCCATCATGTAAAGTGCCTCTGATTAACCCCAAATAAAGTTCAGCTGTTCTAGTAGGTCTTTCCTGACATTTCCTTAGTCACATCCTACAGCAAAAGCCATGGTCCTCAGAGAGCTTCCAAATCATCAGAGGGATCTCGTTGTTAGAAGGTATCAGTCAGGAGAAGGTACAAGGCATTAGATATACCATGGGACACGGTGAAGAAATGTCATCATCAAGTGGAGAAAATATGGCACAACAGAGACATGACCAAGAACTGGACGTCCCTCCAAAACTGATGGAAAGACGAGAAGAAAACTGGTCAGGGAGGCCGCCAAGAGGCCTCCAGCAACATTAAAGGAGCTTTGTATCTGGCAGTCCTGGCTGTGTGGTGACAACAATCACCGGTATTCTTCATATGTCTGGGCTAAGGGGTAGAGGGTTAAAACGGAAGACTTTTATTACCAAGAAAAACATCCAAGCCCGGCTAAATTTTGCAAAAACACATCTGAAGTCTCCCAAATGCATGTGGGAAAATGTGTTCTGGTCTGATGAAACCAAGGCTGAACGTTTTGGCCATGAATCCAAAAGATATGTTTGGCGCAAAAACAACACTACACATCACCAAAAGACCATCATACCCACCGTGAAGCATGGTGGTGGCAGCATCATGCGTTGGGGCTATTTTTCTTTAGCTGGAACAAGAGGGCTTAGTCAAGGTAGAGGGAATTACTACAGGCTGCCTATAGAAAGTGGGACGGAGACAAGACCGGTCACTCTGCACAAGGAGAGAGAACATAGCTGTGGGAGGGGCCCAGCAGGCTCCACCCACTAAAGAAAACTACAGGAGGGGGCTGAGACAAGACCAGTCACCCTGCACAAGGAGAGAGAGAGCAGAGCTGTGGGAGGGGCCCAACAAACTCCACCCACTACAGGCTACCCACAGAGAGCTACAGGAGGGGGCAGAGACAAGACCAGTCACCCTGCACAAGGAGAGACAGAAGAGTTGTGGGAGGGGACCAGCAGGCTCCACCCACTAGAAGTTGCCTATAGAAAACTTATGGAGGGGGCAGAGACAAGACTGGTCACAATGCACAAGGAGAGAGAGAGAGCAGAGCTGTGGGAGGGGACCAGCAGGCTTCACCCACTAGAGGTTGCCCATAGAAAACTTCTGGAGGGGTCGGAGACAAGACCCGCCATCCTGGGCAAGGAGAGAGAGAGCAGAGCTATGGAAGGGGACCAGCAAGCTCCACCCACTAAAGGCGACCCACAGAGAGCTACAGGAGGGGGCGGAGACAAGACCAGTCACCCTGCACAAGGTGAGAGAGCAGCAGGGAGTTGTCTTTATTGCAGGAAGCTCCTACAGAGGTAAACTTTCACCCAGTGAGAAGACAATCTGAACCTCATCCCTGATTGTCCTTTTAATATTATTTTCACTTGTGATTTATATTTCTGCACTTTGCGGAGGTGAAAAATGTGAACCCATTTTAACTCTACGGGTGTCAATCGGCGCCCATGGTCACCGTCGGTCTGAAGAGACACCAAAAGGCCCCACTTGCTGGAGGTGGAATGGTGGGACGCGGGGGACAGGCAGATCCCGAGCAGAGACTTCACTCCCCCCTCGTAGGGCTGCTTCCTTCGGGGCCCAGTCACCCGGATATTTCTCATTGTGACAGAGCCGCCTTCCTTATATTTAATAACTCGCTGCATTAATTACCACGCATTTTATTTTACACAATTCTCTCGCACATGTGAAAACGATCGCAGCGTTCTCCGACATGATGAAGTTTTGTTTTTTTACGCTCTGGAATTCTTCACGTCAGCCATGAACAAGGCGAACGATTCTTCTTCATTCCCGGACTTTGTATCCCACAAACGTTTTTCTTCTTCTTGTGATCGGAGAGTAAAAAATGTTATTTTCAGTTTTCCAAAAAAAAAAGAAAAGAAAAGAAGAGAGTTGATCAGACGGGAGCGGAGGTCACACTCAGGTAGGAAACGGACAAACTTTTATCGGCCATCAAAGTCCGCCATGCGGGAGAACGCCAACAACAACATCAATTTAAGGTCTTTGATGAATGCTAATGTTAAATAAACTGAAACGATATAATGGCCCCCCTCCCCCCCCCGATCCCCCGGAGGAAACGCCTGAATATTCATCGACCAAATCCACAACCTTCCCTAATATCAACTTCTAAGAGAAGACGATTCCCCCCGCTATGGAGTCACACGAGAAACTCGCTGCGGGACGACATGGACACGAAAATACGCCGAAATCACCGCAAACATGAAGATTTCCATCCCGTAATATACACAAAAACACGCCAAAAACCACCGCAAACATCCCATAATATACACAATGTAACCAATCATTCCTTACACAAAACACTGCAAACTGCAACATTGTTATCAGATCAACAATTACTCAAATTGTATCAGATTTATATCCCAGGAAATACAGAGAATACTAAGATTATTAATAACAATAATATGTGGGAGTCAGAGTGTGAGCTCCTGTGGTACAGACAGTGATCTCTGTACAGCACTGCGATATACAATATCTGACAAAAGTAAGTACACCCCTCAGTGACATTTGTGTAAATCTTTTCTTCTATCTTTTCATGTGACAACACCGAAGAAATGACACTTGTCTACAATGTAAAGTAGTGAGTGTACAGCTTGTATAACAGTGTAAATTTGCTGTCCCCTCAAAATAACTCAACACACAGCCATTAATGTCTAAACTGCTGGCAACAAAAGTCAGTACACCCCTAAGTGAAAATCTCCAAATTGGGGCCCAATGAGCCATTTTCCCTCCCCCGGTGTCATGTGACTCGTTAGTGTTACAAGGTCTCAGGTGTGAATGGGGAGCAGGTGTGTTAAATTTGGTGTTATCGCTCTCACTCTCTCATACTGGTCACTGGAAGTTCAACATGGCACCTCATGGCAAAGAACTCTCTGAGGATCTAAAAAAAAAGAATTGTTGCTCTACATAAAGATGGCCTAGGCTATAAGAAGATTGCCAAGACCCAGAAACTGATCTGCAGCACGGTGGCCAAGACCATACAGCGGTATAACAGGACAGGTTCCCCTCAGAACAGGCCTCGCCATGGTCCACCAAAGAAGTTGAGATCACGTGCTCAGCGTCATATCCAGAGGTTGTCTTTGGGAAATAGACGTATGAGTGCTGCCAGCATTGCTGCAGAGGTTGTAGGGGTGGGGGGTCAGCCTGTCAGTGCTCAGACCATACGCCGCATGCTGCATCAAATTGGTCTGCATGGCTGTCGTCCCAGAAGGAAGCCTCTTCTAAAGATGATGCACAAGAAAGTCCACAAACAGTTTTCTGAAGACAAGACGCCATTAATGTCTAAACCGCTGGCAACAAAAGTCAGTACACCCCTAAGTGAAAATGTCCAAGTTGGGCCCAAAGTGTCAATATTTTGTGTGGCCACCATTATTTTCCAGCACTGCCTTAACCCTCTTGGGCATGGAGGTCACCAGAGCTTCACAGGTTGTCACTGGAGTCCTCTTCCCCTCCTCCATGATGACATCACGGAGCTGGTGGATGTTAGAGACCTTGTGCTCCTCCACCTTCCGTTTGAGGATGTCCCACAGATGATCAATAGGGTTTAGGTCTGGAGACATGCTTGGCCAGTCCATCACCTTTACCCTCAGCTTCTTTAGTAAGGCAGTGGTGGTCTTGGAGGTGTGTTTGGGGTGGTTATCATGTTGGAATACTGCCCTGCGGTCCAGTCTCTGAAGGGAGGGGATTATGCTCTGCTTCAGTATGTCACAGTACATGTTGGCATTCATGGTCCCCTCTTCCATCTTGGCCAGTCCATCACCTTTACCCTCAGCTTCTTTTAGCAAGGCAGTGGTGGTCTTGGAGGTGGTATATGTCAGAGCTATATAAATGTATAATAATAATAATAATAGTGTGTGGCTGTTGGGGGGACATTAGAGTGTAATTTTTTGTTAAAAATCTTGTAAGCATACAGCTTGGTATTAAAACATTTACATATAAACAAAAATAAATGAAAAAGAATATATACATAAATAAACAAAAACAAACAGGCTTACATCAGCAGATAACAAAAGACGGCTTTTATCCAAAAAACATAAATAGAACTATATACAAAGAAACATAATTGTATTACTAGTAGACTACAAAAATTATGCAAAACACAACCCTACCCTCCACCTAAACACCCCCTCAGGCCAAGAAACCATTACATGTGTACCCCATGCATGCGGCCTCTTACCGAAAATCCAATCCTATATAAAAATCTAGGGGACGTGAAAGGACAGAAAGAAAAGCCGCACACCCAGAGACTGACAGACAGCATCTACGGAGACCTGACATCCCTCCACGCCTTTGTCCAGGCCCCCCAGCCACCACCTGTCCTTCTCAGAACCCCAAATCTTCCCAACCTCACCCAAAATGTGGTGCACCACCAACCTCGACAAGAAAAAGACGTTTTCTGAGTAGAAACCTGACACCGTGCATTCCACGTGAAGTAACAGACTACTAAGCTAACTGGAAAAAGTGTCTCAAAATCAAAATCCCAATGAGTCTCAAAAGCCCCGTACGACCACTCCGCATAACTCAAAAAACGGATACCCAGAGCCCCACCCAACCAGCTTATAGAATAAACGAATTCGTTGGCCTCACGTATCAAAATGAGATGAATAAAATTTGTACCATCATCCAAATTTAGTTGAAATAGAAATTTGGGAGTGAGGACCCCAGCTCCAAACTCACCAAGGTGAAGTGCAAGCGGGCTATCTCGGTACAGGTGGGAAAGGGATATATAGCAAAATACAACAAATATGTATAAAAACAATATTTATTTATACAATAATCAGATGTGACTGTGGGGGGAGGGGACATTAGAGTGTAAGCTCCTCTGTACAGAGACGGATGTGACTGTGGAGGAGGGGACATTAGAGTGTAAGCTCCTCTGTATAGAGACTGATGTGACTGTGGGGGGAGGGGACATTAGAGTGTAAGCTCCTCTGTATAGAGACTGATGTGACTTTGAGGGAGGGGACATTAGAGTTTAGAGTATTATATCTCTGGGGTAATTAGTGCCGGGATACCTTTGATAGGAAGGTGAGGGTCTCCCGGCCTCCGGAGATATATAATATATCGTCCATATAACACGGGGAGCTCTGAGATAATCACATTCTCGGCATCACCTTTCCACAGTCCTCCTTTTTACCACCATAAAAGGCGACTTCGGAATAATGCCGCTGAGAAAATCCATTAATGACATTAATTCGAACATTATTATGTGAAATGCGCGGCGTGTCTTGAGCGCGGCGAGGTCGGGGAGGTGGAGGAGGTCTCCGGTAGGTGTAGCAGATCCTCCACTTGACTTTCCGACAGAAAAAAAAAAAACCGCAAATGCCACAAAAACCGTCTTCTAATTCCATGTTATTACAGAATGAACTTTTCACTCAGCAGCTCTCATCAGACCGGCTCGCCAAAATGTTCCAATTCTTCAGCCAAAGAGGCGAAACTTAACCCCGAAATCCTGTAATTGTCTCACCCATTACAGAACTGCAGGTCCAATCACAGACATCCCCCGCCGCGTCCTCAGGTTAGCCACGCCCACATTCCATCCTTAGGAAGATCATTACATAAAGAGATCAGGCGAGGTTCACCTCTTTGTGCGGATCGGGAATATGCGCAAAATTGCGACACACGCGGAAATTTCCCAGAAACTATTTTATCTTCACCAAAACTGTGCAAATCAGACCCCTAATTTCCTCAACTGGCAATGCAGAGATCCCCTCTAAAGCCGGACAGTTACCAGCTGTGAGACCCGGGTGCTATGTGACATGGCTTTGTTTATAAACAAACAGACCCCATAGTATCACATGACTTTATTTATAAACAAACAGACACTGGAATATCACATGACTTTATTTATAAACAGATTCTGTAGTATCACATGACCTTGCTTTGTGGTCCAAACCATTTGGTGGAGGGGGGATTAGGGTGTGGGGGGAGGGGGGATAATGGGGTGGGGGGGGATTATGGTGGGGGGTTGTTTTTCAGGGGTTGGGTTTGGCCCCTTAGTTTCAGTGAAGGGAACTCTTCAGGCGTCAGCATACCAAGACATTTTGGACAATTTCATGCTCCCAACTTTGAGCAAGAGGTTAAAGCCCACCCTCCCAGCCGCTGCAAACAGTATCTCACAAAAGTGAGTACACCCCTAAGTGAAAATGTCCAAATTGGGCCCAAAGTGTCAATATTTTGTGTGGCCACCATTATTTTCCAGCACTGCCTTAACCCTCTTGGGCATGGAGGTCACCAGAGCTTCACAGGTTGTCACTGGAGTCCTCTTCCCCTCCTCCATGATGACATCACAGAGCTGGTGGATGTTAGAGACCTTGCGCTCCTCCACCTTCCGTTTGAGGATGTCCCACAGATGATCAATAGGGTTTAGGTCTGGAGACATGCTTGGCCAGTCCATCACCTTTACCCTCAGCTTCTTTAGCAAGGCAGTGGGGGTCTTGGAGGTGTGTTTGGGGTGGTTATCATGTTGGAATACTGCCCTGCGGTCCAGTCTCTGAAGGGAGGGGATCATGCTCTCCTTCAGTATGTCACAGTACATGTTGGCATTCATGGTTCCCTCAATGATCTGTAGCCCCCCAGTGCCGGCAGCACTCATGCAGCCCCAGACCATGACACTCCCACCACCATGCTTGACTGTAGACAAGACACACTTGTCTTTGTCCTCCTCACCTGGTTGCCCCCACACACGCTTGTCACCATCTGAACCAAATAAGTTTATCTTGGTCTCATCAGACCACAGGACATGGTTCCAGTAATCCATGTCCTTAGTCTGCTTGTCTTCAGCAAACTGTTTGTGGACTTTCTTGTACATCATCTTTAGAAGAGGCTTCCTTCTGGGATGACAGTCATGCTGACCAATTTGATGCAGTGTGCGGCGTATGGTCTGAGCACTGACAGGCTGACCCCCCACCCCTACAACCTCTGCAGCAATGCTGGCAGCACTCATACGTCTATTTCCCAAAGACAACCTCTGGATATGACGCTGAGCACGTGACCTCAACTTCTTTGGTGGACCATGGCGAGGCCTGTTCTGAGTGGAACCTGTCCTGTTATACCGCTGTATGGTCTTGGCCACCGTGCTGCAGCTCAGTTTCAGTGTCTTGGCAATCTTCTTATAGCCTAGGCCATCTTTATGTAGAGCAACAATTCTTTATTTCAGATCCTCAGAGAGTTCTTTGCCATGAGGTGCCATGTTGTACTTCCAGTGACCAGTATGAGAGAGTGAGAGCGATAACACCAAATTTAACACACCTGCTCCCCATTCACACCTGAGACCTTGTAACACTAACGAGTCACATGACACCGGGGGGAGGGAAAATGGCTAATTGGGCCCAATTTGGAGATTTTCACTTAGGGGTGTACTGACTTTTGTTGCCAGCGGTTTAGACATTAATGGCTGTGTGTTGAGGTATTTTGAGGGGACAGCAAATTTACACTGTTATACAAGCTGTACACTCACTACTTTACATTGTAGACAAGTGTCATTTCTTCAGTGTTGTCACATGAAAAGATAGAAGAAAAGATTTACACAAATGTGACTGAGGGGTGTACTTACTTTTGTCAGATACTGTGTAATTGTATGGCTGGCGGAAACAGGTTACAAATAATAAAAATCTTACTTTCACTTTCCCTATTGACACCAAAATAAAAAAAAAAATTGCCCAAATTTTCTTCACAGCAACAACTCCCATCTTTTCTGATCCCTACCTTCCACTAAGGCACCGGATTGTTAAAAAAAAGTAGATTGTAGTGAAATCTACGGGGCAGAAGCAGGCAAGAATCTGAAACGGAACGTGTTAAAATCCTTCCACTACGGAGCCGAAATTAAGAAAACGGCTTTAAAATTCCTCACAGGAAACTTTAACATCAATTAGAGTGAAACAATCGCTCAATACTTCAACCCGCAATTATAAATCCGCCGTGTGAGTAAAGACGCGGAACGCCTGGCTGAATATACACGAATAATAAGTGAAACAAGACAGCGACAGAGCGCTCGCCGATCTCTCACTCCTCCAAATTAGAGGCGCACTTGAAATGGATCTTTCAGTCTCTATCTGAAATTAATTGATGCAAAAAAAAAAAAAAAAATGGAGGCGCTCGTTACGTAATTCTGGCACGGATCTATTACATGAAAGCCGAGCCGAGCCCCGCGCCTAATTAAATATACAATCGCAGCATGTGGCGCGTCGAGCCGGCAAACCCATCTCCTCGTAGAAATGAAAGGCGGACGTCTGGGGGGGGAAAAGCGCTCGCTCGGCCGCATCCAGGAAAATGCCAGAATCACAGTTGGAGGCGCTACCTAATTTAATAAGATGTTATTATCAGAGGGGCAATAATAGCGCCGCACATCACTCCATTTACATAAATAAATCCAAATTATACACGAATATAGGTGTATCAGCTCTGACATATACCACGGCGCTGTACAGAGAACACTGAGCCAATCAGTCTCTGTACAGAGGAGCTTACACTCTAATGTCCCCTCCCCCCACAGTCACATCAGTCTCTGTACAGAGGAGCTTACACTCTAATGTCCCCTCCCCCCACAGTCACATCAGTCTCTGTACAGAGGGAGCTTACACTCTAATGTCCCCTCCCCCCACAGTCACATCAGTCTCTATACAGAGGAGCTTACACTCTAATGTCCCCTCCCCCCACAGTCACATCAGTCTCTGTACAGAGGAGCTTACACTCTAATGTCCCCTCCCCCACAGTCACATCAGTCTCTGTACAGAGGAGCTTACACTCTAATGTCCCCTCCCCCACAGTCACATCAGTCTCTGTACAGAGGAGCTTACACTCTAATGTCCCCTCCCCCCACAGTCACATCAGTCTCTGTACAGAGGAGCTTACACTCTAATGTCCCCTCCCCCACAGTCACATCAGTCTCTGTACAGAGGAGCTTACACTCTAATGTCCCCTCCCCCACAGTCACATCAGTCTCTGTACAGAGGAGCTTACACTCTAATGTCCCCTCCCCCACAGTCACATCAGTCTCTGTACCAGAGGAACTTACACTCTAATGTCCCCTCCCCCCCACAGTCACATCAGTCTCTGTACAGAGGAGCTTACACTCTAATGTCCCCTCCCCCACAGTCACATCAGTCTCTGTACCAGAGGAAACTTACACTCTAATGTCCCCTCCCCCACAGTCACATCAGTCTCTGTACAGAGGAGCTTACACTCTAATGTCCCCTCCCCCCACAGTCACATCAGTCTCTGTACAAAGGAGCTTACACTCTAATGTCCCCTCCCCCCACAGTCACATCAGTCTCTATACAGAGGAGCTTACACTCTAATGTCCCCTCCCCCACAGTCACATCAGTCTCTATACAGAGGATCTTACACTCTAATGTCCCCTCCCCCCCACAGTCACATCAGTCTCTATACAGAGGAGCTTACACTCTAATGTCCCCTCCCCCCACAGTCACATCAGTCTCTATACAGAGGAGCTTACACTCTAATGTCCCCTTCCCCCACAGTCATATCAGTCTCTATACAGAGGAGCTTACACTCTAATGTCCCCTCCCCCCACAGTCACATCAGTCTCTATACAGAGGAGCTTACACTCTAATGTCCCCTCCCCCCACAGTCACATCAGTCTCTATACAGAGGATCTTACACTCTAATGTCCCCTCCCCCCCACAGTCACATCAGTCTCTGTACAGAGGAGCTTACACTCTAATGTCCCCTCCCCCCACAGTCACATCAGTCTCTATACAGAGGAGCTTACACTCTAATGTCCCCTCCCCCCACAGTCACATCAGTCTCTGTACAGAGGAGCTTACACTCTAATGTCCCCTCCCCCCACAGTCACATCAGTCTCTGTACAGAGGAGCTTACACTCTAATGTCCCCTCCCCCCACAGTCACATCAGTCTCTATACAGAGGAGCTTACACTCTAATGTCCCCTCCCCCCACAGTCACATCAGTCTCTGTACAGAGGAGCTTACACTCTAATGTCCCCTCCCCCACAGTCACATCAGTCTCTGTACAGAGGAGCTTACACTCTAATGTCCCCTCCCCCACAGTCACATCAGTCTCTGTACAGAGGAGCTTACACTCTAATGTCCCCTCCCCCCACAGTCACATCAGTCTCTGTACAGAGGAGCTTACACTCTAATGTCCCCTCCCCCACAGTCACATCAGTCTCTGTACAGAGGAGCTTACACTCTAATGTCCCCTCCCCCACAGTCACATCAGTCTCTGTACAGAGGAGCTTACACTCTAATGTCCCCTCCCCCACAGTCACATCAGTCTCTGTACAGAGGAGCTTACACTCTAATGTCCCCTCCCCCCACAGTCACATCAGTCTCTGTACAGAGGAGCTTACACTCTAATGTCCCCTCCCCCCACAGTCACATCAGTCTCTATACAGAGGAGCTTACACTCTAATGTCCCCTCCCCCCCAGTCACATCAGTCTCTGTACAGAGGAGCTTACACTCTAATGTCCCCTCCCCCACAGTCACATCAGTCTCTGTACAGAGGAGCTTACACTCTAATGTCCCCTCCCCCCACAGTCACATCAGTCTCTGTACAAAGGAGCTTACACTCTAATGTCCCCTCCCCCCACAGTCACATCAGTCTCTATACAGAGGAGCTTACACTCTAATGTCCCCTCCCCCACAGTCACATCAGTCTCTATACAGAGGATCTTACACTCTAATGTCCCCTCCCCCCCACAGTCACATCAGTCTCTATACAGAGGAGCTTACACTCTAATGTCCCCTTCCCCCACAGTCATATCAGTCTCTATACAGAGGAGCTTACACTCTAATGTCCCCTCCCCCCACAGTCACATCAGTCTCTATACAGAGGAGCTTACACTCTAATGTCCCCTCCCCCCACAGTCACATCAGTCTCTATACAGAGGATCTTACACTCTAATGTCCCCTCCCCCCCACAGTCACATCAGTCTCTGTACAGAGGAGCTTACACTCTAATGTCCCCTCCCCCCACAGTCACATCAGTCTCTATACAGAGGAGCTTACACTCTAATGTCCCCTCCCCCCACAGTCACATCAGTCTCTGTACAGAGGAGCTTACACTCTAATGTCCCCTCCCCCCACAGTCACATCAGTCTCTATACAGAGGAGCTTACACTCTAATGTCCCCTCCCCCCACAGTCACATCAGTCTCTGTACAGAGGAGCTTACACTCTAATGTCCCCTCCCCCCCCCACAGTCACATCAGTCTCTGTACAGAGGAGCTTACACTCTAATGTCCCCTCCCCCACAGTCACATCAGTCTCTGTACAGAGGAGCTTACACTCTAATGTCCCCTCCCCCCCACAGTCACATCAGTCTCTATACAGAGGAGCTTACACTCTAATGTCCCCTCCCCCACAGTCACATCAGTCTCTGTACAGAGGAGCTTACACTCTAATGTCCCCTCCCCCCTACAGTCACATCAGTCTCTATACAGAGGAGCTTACACTCTAATGTCCCCTCCCCCCACAGTCACATCAGTCTCTATACAGAGGAGCTTACACTCTAATGTCCCCTCCCCCCACAGTCACATCAGTCTGTGTACAGAGGAGCTTACACTCTAATGTCCCCTCCCCCACAGTCACATCAGTCTCTGTACAGAGGAGCTTACACTCTAATGTCCCCTCCCCCCACAGTCACATCAGTCTCTGTACAGAGGAGCTTACACTCTAATGTCCCCTCCCCCCACAGTCACATCAGTCTCTATACAGAGGAGCTTACACTCTAATGTCCCCTCCCCCACAGTCACATCAGTCTCTGTACAGAGGAGCTTACACTCTAATGTCCCCTCCCCCCTACAGTCACATCAGTCTCTATACAGAGGAGCTTACACTCTAATGTCCCCTCCCCCACAGTCACATCAGTCTGTGTACAGAGGAGCTTACACTCTAATGTCCCCTCCCCCACAGTCACATCAGTCTCTGTACAGAGGAGCTTACACTCTAATGTCCCCTCCCCCACAGTCACATCAGTCTCTGTACAGAGGAGCTTACACTCTAATGTCCCCTCCCCCACAGTCACATCAGTCTCTGTACAGAGGAGCTTACACTCTAATGTCCCCTCCCCCACAGTCACATCAGTCTCTGTACAGAGGAGCTTACACTCTAATGTCCCCTCCCCCCACAGTCACATCAGTCTCTGTACAGAGGAGCTTACACTCTAATGTCCCCTCCCCCACAGTCACATCAGTCTCTGTACAGAGGAGCTTACACTCTAATGTCCCCTCCCCCACAGTCACATCAGTCTCTGTACAGAGGAGCTTACACTCTAATGTCCCCTCCCCCACAGTCACATCAGTCTCTGTACAGAGGAGCTTACACTCTAATGTCCCCTCCCCCCACAGTCACATCAGTCTCTGTACAGAGGAGCTTACACTCTAATGTCCCCTCCCCCCACAGTCACATCAGTCTCTATACAGAGGAGCTTACACTCTAATGTCCCCTCCCCCCCACAGTCACATCAGTCTCTATACCAGAGGAGCTTACACTCTAATGTCCCCTCCCCCACAGTCACATCAGTCTCTGTACAGAGGAGCTTACACTCTAATGTCCCCTCCCCCCCAGTCACATCAGTCTCTGTACAGAGGAGCTTACACTCTAATGTCCCCTCCCCCACAGTCACATCAGTCTCTGTACAGAGGAGCTTACACTCTAATGTCCCCTCCCCCCACAGTCACATCAGTCTCTGTACAAAGGAGCTTACACTCTAATGTCCCCTCCCCCCACAGTCACATCAGTCTCTATACAGAGGAGCTTACACTCTAATGTCCCCTCCCCCACAGTCACATCAGTCTCTATACAGAGGATCTTACACTCTAATGTCCCCTCCCCCCCACAGTCACATCAGTCTCTATACAGAGGAGCTTACACTCTAATGTCCCCTTCCCCCACAGTCATATCAGTCTCTATACAGAGGAGCTTACACTCTAATGTCCCCTCCCCCCACAGTCACATCAGTCTCTATACAGAGGAGCTTACACTCTAATGTCCCCTCCCCCCACAGTCACATCAGTCTCTGTACAGAGGAGCTTACACTCTAATGTCCCCTCCCCCCACAGTCACATCAGTCTCTATACAGAGGAGCTTACACTCTAATGTCCCCTCCCCCCACAGTCACATCAGTCTCTGTACAGAGGAGCTTACACTCTAATGTCCCCTCCCCCCACAGTCACATCAGTCTCTATACAGAGGAGCTTACACTCTAATGTCCCCTCCCCCCACAGTCACATCAGTCTCTGTACAGAGGAGCTTACACTCTAATGTCCCCTCCCCCCCCCACAGTCACATCAGTCTCTGTACAGAGGAGCTTACACTCTAATGTCCCCTCCCCCACAGTCACATCAGTCTCTGTACAGAGGAGCTTACACTCTAATGTCCCCTCCCCCCCACAGTCACATCAGTCTCTATACAGAGGAGCTTACACTCTAATGTCCCCTCCCCCACAGTCACATCAGTCTCTGTACAGAGGAGCTTACACTCTAATGTCCCCTCCCCCACAGTCACATCAGTCTCTATACAGAGGAGCTTACACTCTAATGTCCCCTCCCCCACAGTCACATCAGTCTGTGTACAGAGGAGCTTACACTCTAATGTCCCCTCCCCCCACAGTCACATCAGTCTCTATACAGAGGAGCTTACACTCTAATGTCCCCCCCCCCACAGTCACATCAGTCTCTATACAGAGGAGCTTACACTCTAATGTCCCCCCCCCCCCACACTTTTCACATATTTATTTGTATAATTTTCCTTCTGCTTCACAATTATGTGACACTTTGTGTTGGTCTATCACATAAAATCCCAATAAAATACATTTATGTTTTTGGTTGTAACATGACAAAATGTGGGAAAATGTCAAGGGGTATGAATACTTTTTCCAGACACTGTAGGTGTTGTCTCAGGCTGGCTTTTAGACTGAACAGGACGCCCTTCCTCCCTATAACGCAGCTATCAAGGAGAGGGCTGCTTTGACAGACTAAACTTTATATTGCCTGAGCCAAGTGTCTCCTGAGGAATACAGGGAGGGGGAGGGGGAGCAGGGGGAGGGGTCAGCTAAAATGTTCCAAAAGCTTAAAAATAGAGAAAAGTGGCAACTGTCAAAGCCGCCTTCTCCTTTCTAGCTGCGTTGTTGGACGGCCATTTATGGAATGGGAAGGGGGGGATAGCACATAAGTTGCACTGAGTGTAATGGGTCGCTGTTATGGAGCACAGGTATAAAGTGAGCGAACGTTCATATATAACATCTGTCAACAGATTTCAGCAGGAAAAAAAAGTCCCAAAAGGCTCGACAAAGAGGCTGGGCGGCCTCGAAACACGTTGCAATGCCCCCCTAGCGGCCATTCGGGAAGTTACATCACTTCCCCCTCCAGCCACTTCCTGTTTCCTGGTTCTCCCAGAATCTGATTCCACTACCAAATGCTGCATATTGAGATTTTTGGGACAGGGGAGAGGGGAGAGGAGAGAGGGGACAGGGTAGAGGGGACAGGGGAGAGGGGTTAGGGGACAGGGGAGAGGGGACAGAGGAGAGGGGACAGAGGAGAGGGGAGAGGGGACAGGGGAGAGGGGTGAGGGGACAGGGGACAGGGGAGAGGGGACAGGGGAGAGGGGACAGAGGAGAGGGGAGAGGGGACAGGGGAGAGGGGACAGGGGAGAGGGGTGAGGGGACAGGGGACAGGGGAGAGGGGACAGAGGAGAGGGGAGAGGGGACAGGGGAGAGGGGACAGAGGAGAGGGGACAGAGGAGAGGGGAGAGGGGACAGGGGAGAGGGGTGAGGGACAGGGGACAGGGAGAGGGACAGGGGAGAGGGGACAGAGGAGAGGGGAGAGGGGACAGGGGAGAGGGGACAGGGGAGAGGGGTGAGGGGACAGGGGACAGGGGAGAGGGGACAGGGGAGAGGGGACAGAGGAGAGGGGAGAGGGGACAGGGGAGGGGGGACAGGACAGAGGAGACAGGGGAGAGGGGGACAGGGGAGAGGGGACAGAGGAGAGGGGACAGAGGAGAGGGGACAGGGGAGAGGGGAGAGGGGACAGGGGAGAGGAGACAGGGACAGGAGAGAGGGGACAGGGGAGAGGAGAGAGGGGACAGGGGAGAGGAGAGAGGGGACAGGGGAGAGGGGACAGAGGAGAGGGGAGAGGGGACAGGGGAGAGGGGACAGAGGAGAGGGGACAGGGGAGAGGGGACAGAGGAGAGGGGACAGGGGAGGGGGGACAGGGGAGAGGGGACAGGGGAGAGGGGACAGGGGAGAGGGGACAGGGAGAGGAGACAGGGGACAGGGAGAGAGGGGACAGGGGAGAGGAGAGAGGGGACAGGGACAGGGACAGAGGAGAGGGGAGAGGGGACAGGGGAGAGGGGACAGAGGAGAGGGGACAGGGGAGGGGGGACAGGGGAGAGGGGACAGGGGAGAGGGGACAGGGGAGAGGGGACAGAGGAGAGGGGGGAGAGGGGACAGGGGACAGGGGAGGGGGGACAGGGGAGAGGGGACAGGGGAGAGGGGACAGAGGAGAGGGGACAGGGGAGGGGGGAGAGGGGACAGGGGAGAGGGGACAGGGGAGGGGGGACAGGGGAGAGGGGACAGAGGAGAGGGGAGAGGGGACAGGTGAGGGGGGACAGGGGAGAGGGGACAGGGGAGAGGGGACAGAGGAGAGGGGAGAGGGGACAGGGGAGGTGGGACAGGGGAGAGGGGACAGGGGACAGGGGACAGAGGAGAGGGGACAGGGGAGAGGGGACAGAGGAGAGGGGAGAGGGGACAGGGGAGGTGGGACAGGGGAGAGGGGAGAGGGGACGGGGAGAGGGGACAGGGGAGAGGGGACAGGGGACAGGGGAGGGGGGACAGGGGAGAGGGACAGGGGAGAGGGGATGGGGAGAGGGGACAGGGGAGAGGGGACGGGGAGAGGGGACAGCGGAGAGGGGACAGGGAAGAGGGGATGGGGAGAGGGGACAGGGGAGAGGGGATGGGGAGAGGGGACAGGGGAGAGGGGACAGGGGAGAGGGCACAGGGGAGAGGGGACAGGGAAGAGGGGATGGGGAGAGGGGACAGGGGAGAGGGGATGGGGACAGGGGAGAGGGGACAGGGGAGAGGGCACAGGGGAGAGGGGACAGGGGACAGGGGACAGTGGAGGGGGGACAGGGGAGAGGGACAGGGGAGAGGGGACGGGGAGAGGGGACAGGGGAGAGGGGACGGGGAGAGGGGAGAGGGGACAGGGAAGAGGGGATGGGGAGAGGGGACAGGGGAGAGGGGACAGGGGACAGGGGACAGGGGACAGAGGAGAGGGGAGAGGGGACAGGGGAGGTGGGACAGGGGAGAGGGGAGAAGGGACGGGGAGAGGGGACAGGGGAGAGGGCACAGGGGAGAGGGGACAGGGGACAGGGGAGAGGGGACAGGGGAGGGGGGACTGGGGAAAGGGGACAGGGGAGAGGGGACAGGGACGGGGAGAGGGGACAGGGGAGAGGGGACAGGGGAGAGGGCACAGGGGAAAGGGGACAGGGGAGAGGACCCGGTACAGATACTATGGATCTTCAGATCCGGACTATTCTTCCACCAATCTGTGAGTAGCATGCTGTGTGTGTGATCACTATGCCAATATGTGCTACACTTAGTCTGGCGCCCCCTGGTGTTCTCTTGGCCTTGTACCTAGCTGGCAGCCCTGCATACTTTATCCTGGACTGGAATCTGGCTCACCACTTCCCCGAGACCTACAACACTCAAGACTGATTTCAATGAGAAGTGAATTTTTTACAGGCTCTACTGCAGGTAAAATAAGTATTGAACACGTCACCATTTTTTCTAGGTACATCTAATTGGTAAAGGTCCCATCAACATGAAACTTTCACCACGTGACGGAGAAGAGACGCTGAGAGGGGATATGATTTCAATATAAAAATACCGGACTGGTGACCCCACAATATATAAATACCGGACTGGTGACCCCACAATATATATAAATACCAGACTGGTGACCCCACAATATACAAATACCGGACTGGTGACCCCACAATATATAAATACCGGACTGGTGACCCCACAATATATAAATACCGGACTGGTGACCCCACAATATATAAATACCGGACTGGTGACCCCACAATATATAAATACCGGACTGGTGACCCCACAATATATAAATACCGGACTGGTGACCCCACAATATACAAATACCAGACTGGTGACCCCACAATATACAAATACCGGACTGGTGACCCCACAATATATAAATACCGGACTGGTGACCCCACAATATATAAATACTGGACTGGTGACCCCACAATAGGGAGAAAAGTTTTTCGCAGAAGAGAGTTTACCACAAGACTCGTGGCCACTCATTACAATTAGAAGAAAAGAGGTTTAACCTTAAACTATGTAGAGGGTTCTTTACTGTAAGAGCGGCAAGGATGTGGAATTCCCTTCCACAGGCGGTGGTCTCAGCGGGGAGAATTGATAGCTTCAAGAAACTATTAGATAATCACCTGAATGACCGCAATATACAGGGATATGTAATGTAATACTGACACATAATCACACACATAGGTTGGACTTGATGGACTTGTGTCTTTTTTCAACCTCATCTACTATGTAACTATGTAATACCATGTTTGGAGGTCACATGGCACATCACCCCAAAACCACCTCACTCGGTTAAGGGGTCGATCCCGGCCCCTTACCAGGTGATCAGCTGTCAGCCAATCACAGCTGATCACGTGATGTAAACAGGAGATCGGTAATCTTTTTTTTTTTTTCTCCTCACACTGACAGCCGATCACTGGCTTGTGTGCAAAGGGACATCGGTCCTGGAGAGGAAGAGGCGAAGCCGCCTCATCTGTGCCAACCAGTACCGCCTGCCAGTGCCCACAGTACCACGAATCAGTGCATAACAGTGCCAGCAATCAATCCCCACGAGTGCCACCTATCAATGCCCACCAGTGGTGCCAATCAGTGCCTCATCAGTGCCACCTAGGAGTGCTGCCTATCAGTGTCACCTACCAGTGCCAATCAATGCCCATCACTGCCACCCATCAGTGCCCATCACTGCCACCCATCAGTTCCCATCACTGCCACCTATCAGTTCCCATCACTGCCACCTATCAGTGCTCATCAGTGCCACCTATCAGTGCCCATCACTGCCACCCATCAGTGCCCATCAGTGCCACCTATCAGTTCCCATCACTGCCACCTATCAGTACCCATCACTGCCACCCATTAGTGCCCATCACTGCAACCTATCAGTGCCCATCAGTGCCACTTAGGAGTGCTCCCTATCAATGTCACCTACCAGTGCTGATCAGTGGCCATCACTGCCACCTATCAGTGCCCATCTGTGCCAGCTATCAGTGCCACCTGTTAGTGCCCTTCAGTGCCACCCATCAGTGCCCACCAATGCCACCTCATCAGTGCCCACCAGTGAGGCCTATTAGTGGGAAAAAAATGTCATTTGGGTACAGCGTAGCATGACCGCGTAATTGTCGTTCAAAGAGTGACAGCGCTGAAAGCTGAAAATTGGGGAGTTTTAGGTGCCCGGTAGGCAGGTGGTTATTGTTGTACCCGCTAATTCCGGGTCTTTCTGAAGCTCCTCCACAAGTGCTCCTTGGCTCTTGGAGAGCTCTTTTGACAATTCTTTCCTCCCGCCACCGATAAAAGTGTAATCTCGCGGCCAATACGCCACGGGGACCACTTCTACCTTAAAGAGAAACGCGCGGCGTTCCCCGAAAATCCAGAGGTTATGGCGGCTAGCTGCTGCCATAACAACGGTATTTAGCATCAAAGTACCGGCGTACAGGTATGTTGTTTTGCGTGAAGTGGTTAATTTTTTTTTTTACTTAAAGTATCGGATTCTTTTTTTTTCACAATCAGACTTACCTAGGTCAATGCAGCTTCTGTCCCCCACCTGCTCGAATACTGAGAACCGAGCGATCAAGCACCATCGATCGCTCGGTTCTCAGAGCTCCCTGAGCAGAGAGCGGTGACTGTCAGTCACAATCCGGGGGGGCTGCAGCCCCCCTGGGGCAAATGGACTTTCTTGACCCCATCAGGGACATTACAACACATTGTAACTTTTACAATAAAAATAATAGTGCGCTTAAACCAAACTATAAATAATAATAAGTATCGCACAAACAATAAAATATCCAATACTCCAAAATTATACACCTTAAACAATTACTAGTGCTCCTTCCTCTGTGAAAAAAATAAAAATAAAATCCAAACATACATACAATAATAATAAAATACAATAAGAAATATGGAGAGAAAGTCCCAGCATGAGATGAACCACCACCTGGAGGGAAAAGTTCCTATTCACCTTCAGAGTCCAAAAACGCTCTTAAAACGATCAGTGGTGCACGCAAGCTTTCCTCCTCACTGCACGTTCAGCATGGCGAAACGCCGTCGGCGACGTCACTGGCTCCACCCGACGCGTTGCGTCACAGGTCACGTGACTTTCTCTTGATCGTTGGTCGTTTTAAGATCGTTTTTGAACTTAACCAAATGTGAGCGAATAACCTACATTTATTGGGGGGTTTTGTGAATACACAGCAATCTTGCGCAATGATTTTTTTTTTTTTTTTATCTCTGAGAGCGACCTTTTAGAAATCATCAAATTTGGGAGAAGAACAGACCATTTGAACCACGGGAATCCATAAACTCATCGGAGTGGGGATCCGTGATCTGGAGAGTGTTATTGGATGCAGGTTTTGGATTTATCGATTCTCGGAAGGTGAATAGGAACTTTTCCTCCAGGTGGTGGTTCATCTCATGCTGGGACTCTCTCTCATTATTTCTTATTGTATTTTATTACTATTGTATGTATGTTTGGATTTTATTTTTTTTTCACAGAGGAGGGAGCACTAGTAATTGTTTATGGAGTATAATTTTGGAGTATTGGATATTATATTGTTGTGCGATACTTATTATTATTTATAGTTTGGTTTAAGCGCACTATTATTTTTATTGTATTATTTTGTATGTGGCAACAGAGCACATTTAAGTAGCTGCAGCTGGACCAGTTTTTCACATTAATAATCAGGTCCATGTCAAGCGCTTTTGTAACCCTTTTATTATACATTGTAACTTTTCAAAACAAAAGATTCTTTATTACAAATGTTATCGTAAAAAACAACCTAAAAGGGATAAACACAATTTTCTCCAAAGACTCCCTCACAGCTGAACCATCGATCCTACACCAGCGCATTCCAACAGCAAATTAGTGCCAACACCTAGTCAGCCAATCCCGACAGGTTTAGCGGATTATCGGCTTCTTCAGGAGGTATGTTAGAGGGAGGGAGCTTTCTGCAAAAAGTCAAAAGATAAAAAATGAGTAATAATGGTAATGATAGTATACATTCAAAATATCATCACAATCAATCCAGAAACTGCTTGGGTGAATGAGATACCCAGAACTTACCTGGCAAAGCCAAATGGGCAGCATGGTGTCAGTGATGGGGCACTATTCCTTCTACAGACAACAATGATGGGGCACTATTCCTTCTACAGACATCAATGATGGGGCAATGATTCCTTCTACAGACAACAATGATGGGGCACTATTCCTTCTACAGACATCAATGATGGGGCACTATTCCTTCTACAGACATCAATGATGGGGCACTATTCCTTCTACAGACATCAATGATGGGGCAATGATTCCTTCTACAGACAACAATGATGGGGCACTATTCCTTCTACAGACATCAATGATGGGGCACTATTCCTTCTACAGACATCAATGATGGGGCACTATTCCTTCTACAGACAACAATGATGGGGCACTATTCCTTCTACAGACATCAATGATGGGGCACTATTCTTTCTACAGACAACAATGATGGGGCACTATTCCTTCTACAGACACCAATGATGTGGCACTATTCCTTCCACTGATACCAATGAATGGACACTATTCCTCTCACTGATGCCAATGATGGGGCACTATTCCTCCCACTGATACCAATGATGGGACACTATTCCCCCCACTGATACCAATGATGGGGAACTATTCTTCCCACTGATATCAATGATGGGACACTATTCCCCCCACTGATACCAATGATGGGGCACTATTCTTCCCACTGATATCAATGATGGGACACTATTCCTCCCACTGAAATCAATGATGGAACACTATTCCTCCCACTGATACCAATGATGGGGAATTATTCCTCCCACTGATACCAATGATGGGGCACTATTCCGCCCATTGGCACAAATGATGGGGCACTATTCCTCCCATTGGCACAAATGATGGGTCACTTTACCTTCTACGGACACCAATGATGGGACACTATTCCTCACACTGACACCAATGATGGGGCGCTATTCCTTCCACTGACACCAATGATGGGACACTATTCCTCACACTGACACCAATGATGGGGCGCTATTCCTTCCACTGACACCAATGATGGGGCACTATTCCTCCCACTGATACCAATGATGGGGAATTATTCCTTCCACTGATACCAATGATGGGACACTATTCCTCCCACTGATACCAATGATGGGGAATTATTCCTCCCATTGGCACAAATGATGGGTCACTATTCCTTCTACGGACACCAGTGATGGGGCACTATTCCTCCCACTGATACCAATGATGAGGCACTATTCCTCCCACTGATACCACTGATGGGACACTATTCCTCCCACTGACACCAGTGATGGGGCACTATTTCTCCCACTGACACCAATGATGGGGTATTATTTCTCCCTCTGACACCAGTGATGGGGCACTATTTTTCCCACTGACACCAATGATGGGGCATTATTTCTCCCTCTGACACCAGTGATGGCACACTATTCCTTCTCCTACTGACCACAGGCTCTGAATTTTTTTTTCACGTGACGCTGTAGTATCACATGACTTCGTTTATAAACAAACAGACTCTGTAGTATCACATTTACTCCCACTGACATCAGGACATTTTCTACTCCCAGTGGCCACAGTCCATCGCTCCAGTTAGCTCTGTATATTGGTGTACAGTCCTTTTTTGTTCCAGACATGAGAATGCAAAAGTCTGCCAAATTGTTCACCTGTCATCTTCCTCATCCGGAGACAATTGTCCCAGAAGTATTGCGTACTTCCTGGGGGCCTGTTGCACATTTTGCACAAAGTCCCCCCTTTCCTTGCAATGTACCCTCGTCCAAATGTTAAGAGGAAGGGGCCTCTTCCTCACCTCCGTTTGCCCCAAAGACAAGGTTGTTGACAGAAGGCTGGAAGCAAGCTGAGGATAGGCTAAGGAAAGGCTGTGGAGAGGCTGAAAGCAGCATGAGGAGAGAATGTCTACAGACAAAGGGAAGGCTAGCTTGGGTTGAGAAGAGGCTAAGTAGAGGCTATGGAGCTGCTGAGGAGAGGCTGAGGGGAGGCTAAGGTGAGGTTGAAAAGAGGCTAAGCACATGCAATGGAGAGGCTGAAAAAAGGGTATGGAGAAGCTGAGGAAAGGCTATGGAAGGGCCAAGGACAGGCTATGGAGAAGCTGAGGAAAGGCTATGAGGGGCTGAGGACAGGCTATGGAGAGGCTGAGGAAAGGCTATGGAGGGGCTGCGGAAAGGCTATGGAGAGGGTGGGGAAAGGCTATGGAGGGGGTGAGGACAGGCTATGGAGGGGCCGAGGACAGGCTATGGAGGGGCCGAGGACAGGCTATGGAGGGGCCGAGGACAGGCTATGGAGGGGCCGAGGACAGGCTATGGAGAAGCTGAGGAAAGGTTATGAGGGGCTGAGGACAGGCTATAGAGAGGCTAAGGAAAGGCCATGGAGGGGCAGAGGAAAGGCTATGGAGGGGCTGTGGAAAGGCTATGGAGAGGGTGAGGAAAGGCAATGGAGAGGGTGAGGAAGAGCTATGGAGGGGGTGAGGACAGGCTATGGAGGGGCCGAGGACAGGCTATGGAGGGGCTGCACAAAGGCTATGGAGGTGGTGAGGACAGGCTATGGAGGGGCTGAGGACAGGCTATGGAGGGGCTGAGGACAGGCTATGGATGGGCCAAGGACAGGCTTTGGAGGGGCTGGGGACAGGCTTTGAAGGGGCTGAGGAGAGTGTATAGAGAGGGTGAGGACAAGCTATGGAGGGGCTGAGAACAGGCTTTGAAGGGGCTGAGGAAAGGCTATGGAGGGGCTGAGGAAAGGCTATGGAGAGGCTGAGGAAAGTCTATGGAGAGGCTGAGGACAGGTTATGGAGGGGCTGAGGACAGGTTATGGAGGGGCTGAGGACAGGCTATAGAGGGGCTGAGGAAAGTCTATGGAGGGACTGAGGACAGGCTATGGAGGGGGTGAGGACAGGCTATGGGGAGGCTGAGTAAAGGCTATGGAGGGGCTAAGGAAAAGCTATGGAGGGGCTGAGGAAAGGGTATGGAGGGGCTGAGGACAGGCTTTGAAGGGGCTGAGGACAGGCTATGAGAGGCTGAGGAAAGGCTTTGGAAGGGCTAAGGAAAGGCTATGGAGGGGCTGAGGAAAGGCTATGGAGGGGTTGAGGACAGGCTATGGAGGGGCTGAGGACAGGCTATGGAGGGGCTGAGGACAGGCTATGGAGGGGCTGAGGAAAGGCTATGGAAGGGCTGAGGACAGGCTATGGAAGGACTGAGGACAGGCTATGGAGGGGCTGAGGACAGGCTATGGAGGTGCTGAGGAAAGGCTATGGAGAGGCTGAGGACAGGCTATGGAGGGGCTGAGGACAGGCTATGGAGGGGCTGAGGAAAGGCTATGGGGGGGGTGAGGACAGGCTATGGAGGGGGTGAGGACAGGCTATGGAGAGGCTAAGCAAAGGCTATGATGGGGCTAAGGAAAAGCTATGGAGGGGCTAAGGAAAGGCTATGGAGGGGCTGAGGACAGGCTTTGAAGGGGGTGAGGACAGGCTTTGAAGGGGGTGTGGACAGGCTATGAGAGGCAGAGCAAAGGCTTTGGAAGGGCTATCCCTGTGCCTGTGTGGGTTTACTCTGGGTACTCCGGTTTCCTCCCACATAGGAAAGGCTATGGAGAGGGTGAGGACAGGCTATGGAGGGGCTGAGAATATGCTTTGGAGGGGCCGAGGATAGGCTTTGAAGGGGCTAAGGAAAGGCTATGGGGGGGGGCTGAAGACAGAATATGGAAGGGGTGAAGACAGGCTATGGAGGGGGTAAGGACAGGCTATAAAGAGACTGAGGATAGGCTGAGAGGAGGTTGAGCACAGACTGGGGGGAGGCTAAGGTGAGGTTGACGTGATGCTAAGGACTGGCTGAGAATGGCCTGAGAAGAGGCTAAGGAGAAGCAAAGAACAGGCTGAGGACAGTGTGGGAAGAAGCTGGGTGGAGGTCTGCAGACAAACCTCAATTGAGGATCTGAACTAAAAATGTGACAGAAGAGGAGGAGAGAAGGAGGGAAGTAGGGTGAGAGTGACATCAAAGCCTTATTGGAGAGTTCCTCTTCTAGAATGTTCCGCTCACAAGGACTGAGGATGTTGTGGGGAGAGGAGGAGCCACCAATTAATTCATAGCCAGAAAAGAGATGTGTATAGGAAGGGCCAGCCCAGTACATACGGGAGAAGGAAACCACGGAAGTACTTGACAATTGGACACACTCGGCACCAAAGGGGACCTGTTCAAAATCTGATAATGAAGCTTGAATTACATAGTTACATAGTTAGTAAGGTTGAATAAAGACACCAGTCCATCCTGAGTGAGTGTGGGTGTGTGTCAATAATTGTCCCTATCCTTGTACATTTTGTCTCATTAAGATGCTTTTCTATTATATTATTATTTATTTAAGCTATCCATATAGTGCCGTCAATTTACGCAACGCTTTACATATACATTGTACATTCACATCAGTCCCTACCCTCAAGGAGCCCACAATCCAAGGTCCCCAACTCACATTCATACATACTAGGGACAATTTTGGACAGGAGCTAATTAACCTACCAGCATGTCTTTGGAATGTGGGAGGAAACCGGAGTACCCGGAGGAAACCCACGCAGGCACAGGGAGAACATGCAAACTCTATGCAGATAGTGTTGTTGTTGGGATTCAAACCAGCGACCTTGTTTACTGCTAGGCGAGAGTGCTACCCACTACACCACTGTGCTGCCGCTGTGCTGAATTATAACCTAAGTAAAAGCGTTTCCTTTAAATTTCAGATGGATCAATGAGGAGTTAGATTAAGCTGAATGTGACCTGCGGACTATCCTGACAACACCCACCATGGTGTATACTGGTTATATCCAATACTGACCACAGAGTATACTGGTTATATCCAATACTGACCACAGAGTATACTGGTTATATCCAATACTGACCACAGAGTATACTGGTTATATCCAATACTGACCACAGAGTATACTGGTTATATTTAATACCGACCACGGAGTATACTGGTTATATCCAATACCCCCCACAGAGTATACTGGTTATATCCAATACCGACCACAGAATATACTGGTTATATTTAATACCGACCATGGAGTATACTGGTTATATCCAATACCGACCACGAAGTATACTGGTTATATCCAATACCAACCATGGAGTATACTGGTTATATCCAATACCGACCACGAAGTATACTGGTTATATCCAATACCCCCCACAGAGTATACTGGTTATATCCAATACCGACCACAGAGTATACTGGTTATATCCAATACCCCCCACAGAGTATACTGGTTATATCCAATACCGACCACGGAGTATACTGGTTATATCCAATACCAACCACGGAGTATACTGGTTATATCCAATACCAACCATGGAGCATACTGGTTATATCCAAAATCGACCAAAGAATATACTGGTTATATCCAATACCGACCACAGAGTATACTGGTTATATCCAATACCCCCCACAGAGTATACTGGTTGTATCCAATACCCCCCACAGAGTATACTGGTTATATCCAATACCGACCACGGAGTATACTGGTTATATCCAATACCGACCACGGAGTATACTGGTTATATCCAATACCAACCATGGAGCATACTGGTTATATCCAATATCGACCACAGAGTATACTGGTTATATCCAATATCGACCACAGAGTATACTGGTTATATTCAATACCGACCACGGAGTATACTGGTTATATGCAATACCGACAACGGAGTATACTGCTTATATCCAATGCCAACCACAGAGTTTACTGGTTATATCCCATACCAACCACAGAGTATACTGGTTATAGCCAATACCGACCACAGAATATACTGGTTATATGCAATACCGACCACGGAGTATACTGGTTATATCCAATACCGACCACTGAGTATACTGGTTATATGCAATACCGACCACGGAGTATACTGGTTATATCCAATGCTGACCACAGAGTATACTGGTTATATCCAATACCAACCACGGAGTATACTGGTTATATCCAAAACCAACAATGGCGTACACTTGTTATATCCAATACCAACAATGGCGTACACTGGTTATATCCAATAGCAACCACAGGGTATACTGGTTATATCCAATACTGACCACGGAGTATACTGGTTATATCCAATACCGACCACGGAGTATACTGGTTATATCCAATACCGACAACGGAGTATACTGGTTATATCCAATGCCGACCACAGAGTATACTGGTTATAGCCAATACCGACCACAGAATATACTGTTTATATTCAATATCGACCACGGAGTATACTGGTTATATCCAATACCGACCACGGAGAATACTGGTTATATGCAATACTGACCACAGAATATACTGTTTATATTCAATATCGACCACAGAGTATACTGGTTATATCCAATACCGACCACGGAGTATACTGGTTATATCCAATACCAACCACAGAGTATACTAGTTATATCCAATGCCGACCACAGAGTATACTGGTTATAGCCAATACCGACCACAAAATATACTGTTTATATTAAATATCGACCACGGAGTATACTAGTTATATCCAATACCGACCACGGAGAATACTGGTTATATGCAATACCGACCATGGAGTATACTGGTTATATCCAATGCTAACCACAGAGTATACTGGTTATATCCAATACCAACCATGGAGTATACTTGTTATATCCAAAACCATCAATGGCGTACACTTGTTATATCCAATACCAACAATGGAGTACACTGGTTATATCCAATACCAACCACGGAGTATACTGGTTATATCCAATACTGACCATGGAGTATACTGGTTATATCTAGGGATGAGCCGAACACCCCCCGGTTCGGTTCGCACCAGAACCCGCGAACGGACCGCAAGTTCGCACGAACGTTAGAACCCCATTGACGTCTATGGGACTCGAACGTTCGAAATCAAAAGTGCTCATTTTAAAGGCTAATTTGCATGGTATTGTCCTAAAAAGGGTTTGGGGACCCGGGTCCTATCCCAGGGGACATGTATCAATGCAAAAAAAACTTTTAAAAACGGCCGTTTTTTCGGGAGCAGTGATTTTAATGATGCTTAAAGTAAAAAAAAAAAAGTGAAATATTCCTTTAAATATCGTACCTGGGGGGTGTCTATAGTATGCCTGTAAAGTGACGCGTGTTTCCCATGTTTAGAACAGTCCCTGCACCAAATGTCATTTTTAAAGGAAAAAATCTCATTTAAAACTGCTTGCGGGTTTAATGTCATGTCGGGTCATGGCAATATGGATGAAAATCAGTGAGACAAACGGCATGGGTACCCCCCAGTCCATTACCAGGCCCTTTGGGTCTTGTATGGATATTAAGGGGAACCCCGCACCCAAATTAAAATAAGGAAAGGTCCCTATATACTCTGAACAGCAGTATACAGGCGGTGCAAACAAGACAGGGACTGTAGGTTTGTTGTTAAGTAGAATCTGTTTGTAATTTTGAACATTTTTAATGTGTTTAGCTCCAGCCAAAAAATCTTTTCTAAGCTTTTTGGAAAACATAAGGAAGGGTTATCACCCCTGTGACATTTGTTTTGCGTCTTTCCTCCTCTTCAGAAGATTTCACCTCACTTTTTTGTCCCAATGAAAAATGTTTTTTGAAAATTTGGGTTTTTTTGTGGAACAAGGATTGGAAAGCATCAGTGGAAAGGAGAAATTGTTTTCCCATATTAACTCTTACAGGAGAGAATTTCCCTTCCTTAGGGGTAGATTTCATCTCACTTCCTGTTGTCTCCTTCCGTTTGCAAGTAGGAGTCGTTTGTAAGTTAGATGTTTGAAAGTAGGGTCCTGCCCTATATACTCAGCAGAAATTTGGGCCTTAGGTGTTGCTGTGGCCAAAACACTGTAAGCCCTCACAGGGCCCTGCTGTGAAATATTAGATCAAGAATTGTAATTACATGCCCCTGTTGAACAGGAGCTGAAAAATTAGGCCTTAGGCACTGGTGCTGGTGCCACAACACTGCAACCCCTCACAGACACTCTAGTTGGAATGCAGGAACGAGCCCTGCTGCAAAGTATTGCATCAAAAATTGTAATTACACGCCCCTGTTAGACAGGGGCAGAAAAATTGGGCCTTAGGCACTGGTGCTGGTGCCACAACACTGCAACCCCTCACAGACACTCTAGTTGGAATGCAGGAACGAGCCCTGCTGCAAAGTATTGCATCAAAAATTGTAATTACATGCCCCTGTTAGACAGGGGCAGAAAAATTGGGTCTTAGGCACTGGTGCTGTTGCCACAACACTGCAACCCCTCACAGACACTCTAGTTGAAACGCAGGAACAAGCCCTGCTGCAAAGTATTGCATCAAAAATTGTAATTACACGCCCCTGTTAGACAGGGGCTGAAAAATTGGGTCTTAGGCACTGGTGCTGGTGCCACAACACTGCAACCCCTCACAGACACTCTAGTTGGAATGCAGGAACGAGCCCTGCTGCAAAGTATTACATCAAAAATTGTAATTACACGCCCCTGTTAAACAGGGGCTGAAAAATTGTGCCTTAGGCACTGGTGGTGGCGCCCAGAACCAAAAATGTTCTTACAAGCTATCAGTGTGATGATTGAGGAGGAAGAGGATAATTACTCAGGGATAGTCACTCAGCATCAGCATAGGCAGTCTTTGAAGGGATCTGAGATTTCAAAAAAAATTATTTGGTTACATCTGCATCAGGTGCTTGGTAGCTGGTGGTGATCCAAGACTGATTCATTTTTATGAAGGTCAGCCGATCGACCGAGTCGGTGGACAGACGCACCCTGTGATCGGTTACCACGCCTCCAGCAGCACTGAATGTGCGTTCCGAAAGAACGCTGGATGCAGGACAGGCCAGTAGCTCAATTGCATACTGTGCAAGCTCTGGCCAGTGATCCATCCTCAAGACCCAGTAACCCAGAGGATTTTCGGTGGGAAAGGTGTCCAAGTCTGATCTTGCCCCTAGGTATTCCTGCACCATGTAAAACAGACGCTGGCGATGGTTGCTGGAACCGATCATACCTTGGGGCTGCGGACCAAAAAATTGTCTGAACGCATCGGTCAGACGGCCACCTTCTCCACCGCTCCTTCTTTGACTGACCGAAGCCTCAGCAACACGTTGTCCAGAAACAGGAGTTTGTAACCTCCCAGTCTCTGGGAACGCGTTGCACAGACCTTTCTGCAAGGCCTCCCGAAGATGTTTCATCCTCTGCTCCCTCTGCGATGGCAAGATAAGGTCCGCAACCTTACCCTTGTAACGTGGATCAAGGAGGGTTGCCAGCCAGTATTGGTCCTTCTCCTTGATACCACGAATACGAGGATCCTTACGCAGACTTTGCAGGATCAGGGAGGCCATGCAGCGTAGGTTTGCTGAGGCATTCGGTCCGGAGTCCTCTGGGTCACTAAGGACAACAACGTCCGCAGCCACCTCCTCCCAGCCACGTACAAGTCCATGTGTTCCTTGGGACTGATCCCTTAAAGACTGCTGATGCTGAGTGCCAGGCTCCACCTCCATACTGACACAATCTTCCTCCTCCTCCTCCTCCTCCTCCTCGTCCTCTTCCTGTGTGATCGGCGGGCACGCAGGAACACTGTCTGGATAAAGGGGGCCTTGAGAGCTAAGGAAGTCCTCCTCTTCCTGCCTCTGTTCTGCCTCAAGTGCCCTGTCCATTATTCCACGCAGCGTGTGCTCCAACAGGTGGACAAGGGGGACAGTGTCACTGATGCATGCACTGTCAGTGCTCACCATCCTCGTGGCCTCCTCGAATGGTGACAGGACAGTGCATGCATCCCTGATCATGGCCCACTGGCGTGGGGAAAAAAAACCAAGGTCCCCTGACCCTGTCCTGGTGCCATAGTCGCACAGGTACTCATTGATGGCCCTCTGCTGCGTGTGCAGCCGCTGCAGCATGGCCAACGTCGAGTTCCACCTGGTGGGCATGTCACAGATTAGGCGGTTCTTGGGCAGGTTAAACTCCTTTTGGAGGTCCGTCAGCCGAGCACTGGCATTATATGACCGGCGGAAATGCACAGAGACTTTCCTGGCCTGCCTCAGGACATCCTGTAAGCCCGGGTACCTGCCCAAGAACCGCTGCACCACCAAGTTAAGGACGTGAGCCAAACAGGGCACATGGGTCAGTTGTCCCTGTCGGAGCGCAGAGAGGAGGTTGGTGCCATTGTCGCAAACCACCATTCCTGCCTTAAGTTGGCGTGGCGTCAACCACCTCTGAACCTGCCCCTGCAGAGCTGACAGAACCTCTGCCCCAGTGTGGCTCCTGTCCCCCAAGCACACCAGCTCAAGCACCGCATGGCATCTTTTGGCCTGCGTACTTGCGTAGCCCCTTGAACGCCTACGGAGCACCGCTGGTTCCGAGGAAGAGGCCATGGAGGAAGAAGAAGAGGAGGGGGTGGAGGAGAGAGGTGTGTCACAATCAGCATTTTGGAGGCGTGGTGGCGGAACAACCTCCAACACTACTGCACCTTGTCCTGCATCCTTCCCAGCTGCCAGCAGAGTCACCCAATGCGCCGTGAAACTTAAGTAACGTCCCTGTCCATGCCTGCTGGACCATGAGTAAGCGGTAATATGCACCTTACCGCTGACCGCCCTGTCCAGCGAGGCATGGACATTGCCTTCCACATGCCGGTAGAGAGCCGGAATCGCCTTCCGTGAGAAAAAGTGGCGTTTGGGTACCTGCCACTGAGGAACCGCACATTCCACAAACTCACGGAAGGGGGCAGAGTCTACCAACTGAAAAGGCAGCAGTTGAAGTGCTAGCAATTTTGCCAAGCTAGCATTCAACCGCTGGGCATGTGGATGGCTGGGAGCAAACTTCTTTCGGCGGTGCAGCAGCTGGGGCAGGGAAATTTGCCTGGTACAATCTGACGTCGGTGTACCAAAAGCAGATTGCCCACAAGTACTTGGCTGTGACACACCTAATTCTACACCTTCATTCCTCTCACTGCAGGTCTCAGAGAGGACTGAAGGTCTAGTGGGGTTGGAAATCTCAGCTGATGAGGAGCAAGGAGAGATCGTCTTTGTTCTTTGGTGTGGGTCTTTTAGATACGCTTGCCAACGAACTGCATGGCAGGTCAACATATGTCTGGTCAAGCATGTGGTACCCAAGCGGGAGATGTTTTGGCCACGCGAGATACGCTTGAGACATATGTTGCAAATAGCAGCGGTGCGATCTGATGCACTCGTCTCAAAAAAGGCCCACACCAAAGAACTTTTTGAATAACGCGCAGAGACTGCAGCGCCCTGCACATGTGGAGCTTTGGGGTGTGATGCAGTCAATGTGCTGCCCTTAGGCTGGCCCCTGGAGGGCATCCTGCCTAGTTGGTGATGTGCCACCTCCTCCTCCTCCTCCTCCTCCTCCTCTCTCCTATCAGGCACCCACGTTGAGTCAGTGACCTCATCATCCCCTCCCTCCTCATCACTGGAGCAAACCTGGCAGTATGCTGCAGCAGGGGGAGCATGACTGCCAGATTGCTGTCCTTCTTGGGCACCCCCTCTGTCCGTGCTCATGTTACTGCCTTCATTGAGCTCAGTATCATCATCAGAGCCTTCCAAACGCTGGGCATCCTCCTGGAGCATGTACCCAACACTGTGGTCAAACAGTTCGAGGGAATCCTCATGAGGACATGGTGGAGCTAGGGAAGGAGTCACTGATGAAATTGAGCTGAGGGAAGAGGCCGCTGCTTTGCCAGACAAAGCACCCTGGGCATGGGTGAGAGAGGATGAGGAGGATGAGGACGGCTTGGTCATCCACTCGACCAAGTCTTCCGCATGTTGCGGCTCAACACGGCCAGCTGCCGAAAAAAAGGCCAAGCGTGTCCCATGGCCACGTGCTGATGAGGATGCACCGTCTCCACGACCAGCACTAGACACAGAGCCTGCTTGCCCTCTCTTATTGGCTTGTGACTGTCTGCCTCTCCTTCTTGGCCTTCCAGACATACTAATGGCCTGTAGCTGCACTAAGCTGGGATAGAACACCTGTAATTTTCTTAAGGTAGCTTTATATACTGTAACCAGACAAGCCTGCCTGTCAGTAGGAAGATAACAGGAACGGATCTAGCTGAACACTGTGAGCAGGACGCACTGTACTAAATGTAAATAGTCTAGCTGCCTGACCGTGGTACTAATAGGATCAAAAAGAACACCTGTAATTTTCTTAAGGTAGCTTTATATACTGTAACCAGACAAGCCTGCCTGTCAGTAGGAAGATAACAGGAACGGATCTAGCTGAACACTGTGAGCAGGACGTACTGCACTAAATGTATATAGCAGGAACGGATCTAGCTGAACACTGTGAGCAGGACGCACTGCACTGAATGTAAATAGCAGGAACGGATCTAGCTGAACACTGTGAGCAGGACGCACTGCACTAAATGTAAATACCAGGAACGGATCTAGCTGAACACTGTGAGCAGGACGCACTGCACTAAATGTAAATACCAGGAACGGATCTAGCTGAACACTGTGAGCAGGACGCACTGCACTGAATGTAAATAGCAGGAACGGATCTAGCTAAACACTGTGAGCAGGACGCACTGCACTAAATGTAAATACCAGGAACGGATCTAGCTGAACACTGTGAGCAGGACGCACTGCACTGAATGTAAATAGCAGGAACGGATCTAGCTGAACACTGTGAGCAGGACGCACTGCACTGAATGTAAATAGCAGGAACGGATCTAGCTGAACACTGTGAGCAGGACGCACTGTACTAAATGTAAATAGTCTAGCTGCCTGACCGTGGTACTAATAGGATCAAAAAGAACACCTGTAATTTTCTTAAGGTAGCTTTATATACTGTAACCAGACAAGCCTGCCTGTCAGTAGGAAGATAACAGGAACGGATCTAGCTGAACACTGTGAGCAGGACACACTGTACTAAATGTAAATAGTCTAGCTGCCTGACCGTGGTACTAATAGGATCAAAAAGAACACCTGTAATTTTCTTCAGGTAGCTTTATATACTGTAACCAGACAAGCCTGCCTGTCAGTAGGAAGATAACAGGAACGGATCTAGCTGAACACTGTGAGCAGGACGTACTGCACTAAATGTATATAGCAGGAACGGATCTAGCTGAACACTGTGAGCAGGACGCACTGCACTGAATGTAAATAGCAGGAACGGATCTAGCTGAACACTGTGAGCAGGACGCACTGCACTAAATGTAAATACCAGGAACGGATCTAGCTGAACACTGTGAGCAGGACGCACTGCACTGAATGTAAATAGCAGGAACGGATCTAGCTGAACACTGTGAGCAGGACGCACTGCACTGAATGTAAATAGCAGGAACGGATCTAGCTGAACACTGTGAGCAGGACGCACTGCACTGAATGTAAATAGCAGGAACGGATGTAGCTGAACACTGTGAGCAGGACGCACTGCACTAAATGTAAATACCAGGAACGGATCTAGCTGAACACTGTGAGCAGGACGCACTGCACTGAATGTAAATAGCAGGAACGGATCTAGCTGAACACTGTGAGCAGGACGCACTGCACTAAATGTAAATACCAGGAACGGATCTAGCTGAACACTGTGAGCAGGACGCACTGCACTGAATGTAAATAGCAGGAACGGATCTAGCTGAACACTGTGAGCAGGACGCACTGCACTGAATGTAAATAGCAGGAACGGATGTAGCTGAACACTGTGAGCAGGACGCACTGCA
This sequence comes from Lithobates clamitans, assembly GCA_037952925.1. Lineage (NCBI taxonomy): Eukaryota > Metazoa > Chordata > Amphibia > Anura > Ranidae > Lithobates > Lithobates clamitans. The sequence goes on from JBBGZY010001595.1 coordinate 194,428, forward strand.
CTAAATGTAAATACCAGGAACGGATCTAGCTGAACACTGTGAGCAGGACGCACTGCACTGAATGTAAATAGCAGGAACGGATCTAGCTGAACACTGTGAGCAGGACGCACTGCACTAAATGTAAATAGCAGGAACGGATCTAGCTGAACACTGTGAGCAGGACGCACTGCACTGAATGTAAATAGCAGGAACGGATCTAGCTGAACACTGTGAGCAGGACGCACTGCACTAAATGTAAATACCAGGAACGGATCTAGCTGAACACTGTGAGCAGGACGCACTGCACTGAATGTAAATAGCAGGAACGGATCTAGCTGAACACTGTGAGCAGGACGCACTGCACTGAATGTAAATAGCAGGAACGGATCTAGCTGAACACTGTGAGCAGGACGCACTGCACTAAATGTAAATACCAGGAACGGATCTAGCTGAACACTGTGAGCAGGACGCACTGCACTGAATGTAAATAGCAGGAACGGATCTAGCTGAACACTGTGAGCAGGACGCACTGCACTAAATGTAAATACCAGGAACGGATCTAGCTGAACACTGTGAGCAGGACGCACTGCACTGAATGTAAATAGCAGGAACGGATCTAGCTGAACACTGTGAGCAGGACACACTGCACTAAATGTAAATAGTCTAGATAGAAGATAACAGGAACGGATCTAGCTAAACTGAATACAGTGTATATATATATATGCAACACCTGGGATGCATATATATACACAATACACTGTAAGTGCAGCTAACTGACTGACTGTTCTGCCTAATCTATCTAACTCAAATCAAATGACACTGTCTCTCTCTCTCTCTATCTCTCAGCACACCGGAACACACACTACACAGGGCCGCCGTGCAGGCGGCCTTATATAGTGTGGGGTGTGTACTAAATCCCCTGAGCCATAATTGGCCAAAGCCACCCTGGCTTTGGCCAATTACAGCTCTCTCTACTGACGGCGCTGTGATTGGCCAAGCATGCGGGTCATAGTGCATGCTTGGCCAATAATCAGCCAGCAATGCACTGCGATGCCGCAGTGAATTATGGGCCGTGACGCGCCACACGAATTTGGCGCGAACGGCCCATATCGTTCGCAATTCGGCGAACGACCGAACAGCCGATGTTCGAGTCGAACATGGGTTCGACTCGAACACGAAGCTCATCCCTAGTTATATCCAATACCGACCACAGAGCATACTGGTTATATCCAATACCAACCACGGAGTATACTGGTTTCATCCAATACCAACCTCAAAGTAAACTGGTTATATGATATCCAATACCGACCATGGAGTATACTGGTTATATCCAATACCGACCATGGAGTATACTGGTTATATCCAATACCGACCACGGAGTATACTGGTTATATCCAATACCGACCAAAGAAAATACTGGTTATATCCAATACCGTCCATGGAGTATACTGGTTATATCCAATACCGACCACAGAATATACTTGTTAAATTCAATACCGACCACAGAGTATACTGGTTATGTCCAATACCGACAACGGAGTATACTGGTTATATCCAATACCAACCACAGAGTATACTGGTTATATCCAATGCCGACCACAGAGTATACTGGTTATATCCAATACCGACCACGGAGTATACTGGTTATATCCAATACCGACCACGAAGTATACTGGTTATATGCAATACTGACCACAGAGTATACTGGTTATATCCAATACTGACCACGGAGTATACTGGTTATATCCAATGCTGACCACAGAGTATACTGGTTATTTCCAATACCAACAATGGCGTACACTGGTTATATCCAATACCAACCACAGAGTATACTGGTTATATCCAATACTGACCACGGAGCATACCGGTTATATCCAACACCAACCACGGAGTATACTGGTTACATCCAATACCAACCTCAAAGTAAACTGGTTATATGATATCCAATACCGACCACGGAGTATACTGGTTATATCCAATACTGACCATGGAGTATACTGGTTACATCTAATACTGACCATGGAGTATACTGGTTACATCCAATACTTATAAAAAACACGACTGGTGTCAGCGCAGGTGGGCAGGCAGATGGGTGGGCTTGCTGTGAGGCATGCAGGCTTTCTGATTGGGTGACATGTATCCGCGTAGGTGGGCGAATCTGGGCAGGGAAGCTTTCTCACCGCAGTGTGCCAACATCCTAAGCCACTGGCCTGCTTTATGACAGAGACAAGAGTGGGCCAGGTTCAGTAATGGACAGCTTAGGGTGCTATCAACTCCAGCCAGTGCCGTCACATGCCGGCGAATTCGGCACCACGTGTTGGGGGTTGCTGACTCCTGATATAGTGGCAGCACCCTATCATCTTTGGTTGGATAGGCTACATAGGTTTGGTAAATCCGGTGGACATTGCACAGAGATTGTACAATCAGATTTTGGGTCTTCTGTGATTTTTTACCTACAAGAGACCACATATCATCTCCGATGAGCCCCAAGCCCATCTGTCACCATCCGTCCTGCATACAGACCCTCCCGTAGACCACATTCACCACCAGAAAATGTTTCAAATTATGAAAAAAAAGCAATTGTTGTAAAAGTGCAGAAAGTGTGAATCTGCCACCAGTAACGAGGAAAATTCCTCCCAGCTGTTCAGGAGACGGCGCGGGAAGGTCGATGCGATGGAGGCGGATATGTAAATGGAACAGATGTGTGACATTTCAGCATTGTTTCAGCCAAGAAATGTCACTTTCAAAGCAGAGCTGAAAAAAATGTCCATATAAAGGAGAACGCCGAGCGGCAACACCATATTATATGGGAACCATGACGAAAAGGAGCACAAAAACAAAATGGCGGAGAGATCATAAAATGAGCCCAACTGATCGGGATCTCCTGCAGAGACATTTCATATAAAGGATCTCCTTTGTCTTCTTGGTGCATTCGATGGACATGAGTCTGTATTCAACTGAATAACATCGTAACAAGATTTATCCTTCACATTTCCAAAGGCAAGTGACAGTTGATACATTACAAAACATTCTACTTCCTGCTTCTCTAAATCATCCAATTTCTTCAGAGTGAAGCAATTGCTTCTCTATATCATTCTTCTGCTTCAGAGTAACAGTCAGGTCTTTTTTTCTCGGAGAATAGGTGTAGGAACTCTCCCTTTCTGAGTCAGCCCTTTTCTCCTCCCCTACCCACCTCTGAGTTACATTTCTTGGTTCCACCCCCTACCCACCTCCGAGAAACATACCTTTGTTCCACCCCTTACTCACCTCTGAGCAACGTTCCTTTGTTCAATCCCCTACCCACCTCCGAGTAACATTCCTTGGTTCTACCTCTACTCACCTCCGAGTAACAATCCTTGGTTCCACCCCCTACTCACCTCAGAGTAACATTCCTTGGTTCCTCCTCCTACCCACCTCCGAGTTACATTCCTTGGTTCCACCCCCTACCCACCTCTGAGCAATGTTCCTTTGTTCCACCCCCTACCCACCTCCGAGTAACATTCCTTGGTTCCAACCCCTACCCACCTCCGAGCAACATTCCTTTGTTCCACCCCCTACTCACCTCTGAGCAACATTCCTTGGTTCCACCCCCTACCCACCTCCGAGCAACATTCCTTTGTTCCACCCCTACCCACCTCTGAGCAACATTCCTTGGTTCCACCCCCTACCCACCTCCGAGCAACATTACTTGGTTCCACCCCCTACCCACCTCCGAGCAACATTCCTTGGTTCCACCCCCTACCCACCTTTGAGTAACATTCCTTGGTTCCACCCCCTACCCACCTCCGAGCAACATTCCTTTTTTCCACCTCCTACCCACCTCCGAGCAACATTCCTTGGTTCTGCCCCCTACCCACCTCCGAATAACATTCCTTGGTTCCATACCCTACCCACCTCCGAATAACATTCCTTGGTTCCACCCCCTACCCACCTCTGAGTTACATTCCTTGGTTCCACCCCCTACTCACCTCCGTGTAACATTCCTTGGTTCCACTCCCTGCCCACCTTCGAGCAACATTCCCTGGTGCCAGCTCCGAGCAACATTCCTTGGTTCCACCCCCTACCCACCTTTGAGTAACATTCCTTGGTTCCACCCCCTACCCACCTCCGAGCAACATTCCTTTTTTTCCACCCCCTACCCACCTCCGAGTTACATTCCTTGGTTCCACCCCCTACTCACCTCTGAGCAACAGTCCTTTGTTCCACCCCCTACCCACCTCCAAGCAACATTCCTTAGTTCCACCCCCTACCAACCTCGTAATAACATTCCTTGGTTCCACCCCTACTCACCTCAGAGAAACGTTCTTTGGTTCTACCCCTACCCAGCTCCAAGCACCGTTCCTTGGTTCCAACCCTACCCACCTCCGAGCACCATTCCTTGGTTCCACCCCTACCCACCTCCGAGCACCGTTCCTTGGTTCCACCCCTACCCACCTCCGAGCACCATTCCTTGGTTCCACAGCCTACCCACCTCGCAGAATCCCAGAATACAGAACCACATATCATTTTGTGGTGCTTTTTGTAAGTAATTTGTATGGAATATGATACTAACAAGAAAATAAGTACAATAGATCAATAGATCACCTGCAGCCAGTTACAATAGCCCCCCCCCCCCCACCAGCAACAATAGATCCCCCTAACAATAATGGACCACTCGCAGCAAAATGTTTCCCCTAGCAACAATAGACTCCTGGCAGCAACAACAGATCTCCCCACAGCCAGCATCAATAGACCCTCCATCAGCCAGCAACAATAGACCCCTCTCTAAACAATAGATCTCTCCCAGCGATGACTGATCACCCAGCAATATAAGACCCACCCCCAGGTCCCCTACCAGCAACAATAGACCTTCTCAGCAACAATAAACCCCCCTGCAAAAATAGATCCCATCCAGCTAGAATAGATCCCCCGGCAGCGAGCATCAATAGACCCTGCAGCACACCCCAGCACACCTTGCCGTTACATACAGTCAGTGCTGGAGGTGCCACTGACCACCAATATTGGGGGTTAAAGTGCCCCTTACCACCAATGATTGTGGGATTGTTTTTTTAAAGGTAAAAAAATGAAAAGTCAGGCGCCTGGTTCACACCGGTGCAATTTCAGATGCAACTTGCATCCGTTCACATCATTGCAGCAGAACCTTGATGCCTTTTTGAAGGCTTCGGTGCCACTTTGTTGTGTTTGCAACACAGTTTTGACCCTACAGACTTTGATGGAAATGCACCGAAAATGCGCATAATATGTACTGACTTTTGTTTTCAGCGGTTTAGACATTAATGGCTGTGTGTTGAGTTATTTTGAGGGGACAGCAAATTTACACTGTTATACAAGCTGTACACTCACTACTTTACATTGTAGACAAGTGTCATTTCTTCAGTGTTGTCACATGAAAAGATAGAAGAAAAGATTTACACAAATGTCACTGAGGGGTGTACTTACTTTTGTGAGATACTGTATATATAGCTCTGACATATATAATGTATCAGTGATGATGTAACACAGTAGTATTCCTATGACTGCTAAGGTGACAGTTTCAGAGACAGAGATGCTGGTTGTTAGGGAGCCGGCACCTGCTGGTGTCCCGGCAACCAGTCACTCATCCTTGCTATCAGCTGGGGGTTCCCGACTGACAGCAGAACGCAAACAAAAAAGAACAGACAATAAAGATTTAAAAGAAAAGTTGTAAGCCCCCACCCCCAAAAATTCAACATGTACACAGCACGGGGTGGGGGTGGGGGGTACTTTGATAAGGTGGAAGCTCCCCTGGCAAAGCACCAAGGGCCTCTTCCCCACAGCCCTGGCCTAGTGGTTGTGGGGGGTCTATGGGTGGGGGGTGGGGGGCTTATTTGAATCTGGAAGCCACATTTAAAAATAAAGCAGCCCCCCTGATTCCACCCCTCCCCCCATGTGAGTTAGTAAGGGGTGCATAGTACCCCTACGAATTGACAAAAAGTCAAGAAACAAATAGAAACACAAACCCAATTTTTGACATATTCTGTATCACACCTCCCAACTTTGGGATGGGAATGAGGGACACCTATTAGCAAAAGGCCTCATCAGTGCCCATCAGTGCTGCCTCATCAGTGGCCATCAGTGCTGCCTCATCAGTGCACATCAGTGCAGACTCTTCAGCGCCCATCAGTGCAGCCTCACATTAGTGCCTCCTCATCAGTGTCCATCAGTGCAGCCTCATCAGTACCCATCAGTGCCCATTTGTACAGCCTTATCAGTGCCCATCAGTGCAGCCTCATCAGTGCACATCAGTGCAGCCTCACATCAGTGCCTCCTCATCAGTACTCATCAGTGCTGTCTCCTCAGTTCGCATCAGTGCTGCCTCATCAGTGCGCATCAGTGCAGCCTCATCAGTACCCATTAGTGCTTCCTCATCAGTGCCCATCAGTGCAGCCTCATCAGTGCACACCAGTGCCTCCTCACCAGTACCCATCAGTTCCCATCAGTGCAGCTTTACATCAGTGCCTCATCAGTGACCATCAGTGCTGGCTCATCAGAGCCCATCAGCGCACATCAGTGCAGCCTCATCAGTGCCCATCAGTGCAGCCTCATCAGTGCCCATCAGTGCAGCCTCATTAGTGCAGCCTCATCAGTGCCCATCAGTGCAGCCTCATCAGTGCCCATCACTGCAGCCTCACATCAGTTCCTCCTCATCAGTAGCCATCAGTGCAGCTTCATAAGTGCCCATTAGGGATGAGCCGAACACCCCCCTGTTCGGTTCGCACCAGAACATGCGAACAGGAAAAAAATTTGTTCGAACACACGAACACCATTAAAGTCTATAAGACACGAACATGAATAATCAAAAAATCTAATTTTAAAGGCTAATATGCAAGTTATTGTCATAAAAAGTGTTTGGGGACCCGGGTCCTGCCCCAGGGGACATGGATCAATGCAAAAAAAGTTTTAAAAACGGACGTTTTTTCGGGAGCAGTGATTTTAATAATGCTTAATAAGTGTAATATCCCTTTAAATTTCGTATCTGGGGGGTGTCTATAGTATGCCTGTAAAGGGGCGCATGTTTCCTGTGTTTAGAACAGTCTGACAGCAAATTGACATTTCGAAGGAAAAAACCCATTTAAAACTACTCGCGGCTATTGCATTGCCGGTCCGACAATACGCATAGAAGTTCATTGATAAAAACGGCATGGGAATTCCCCACAGGGGAACCCCGAACCAAAATTTTTTAAAAAATGACGTGGGGGTCCCCCTAAATTCCATACCAGGCCCTTCATTTTAAGGGGAACCCCGCGCCAATAAAAAAAAAAAAAAAAGGCGTGGGGTCCCCCCAAGAATCCATACCAGACCCTTATCCGAGCACGCAACCTGGCAGGCCGCAGGAAAAGAGGGGGGACGAGAGTGCGCCCCCCCCCCCTCCTGAACCATACCAGGCCACATGCCTTCAACATTGGGAGGGTGCTTTGGGGTAGCCCCCCAAAACACCTTGTCCCCATGTTGATGAGAACAAGGGCCTCATCCCCACAACCCTGGCTGGTGGTTGTGGGGGTCTGCGGGCGGGGGGCTTATCGGAATCTGGAAGCCCCCTTTAACAAGGGGACCCCCAGATCCCACCCCCCCTGTGTGAAATGGTAAGGGGGTACTTACCCCTACCATTTCACTAAAAAAATGTCAAAAATGTTAAATATGACAAGAGACAGTTTTTGACAATTCCTTTATTTAAATGCCTCTTCTGGTTCTTCCTCCGGCGTTCTCGTCCAGCATCTCCTCCGCGGCGTCTTCTATCTTCTTCTCCTCGGGCCGCTCCGCAACCATGGCATGGGGGGAGGCTCCCGCTCTTCTCTTTATCTTCTTCATCTTCTTCTCTTCTTCTTTTCTTCTCTTCTTCTCTTCTTCATTTTCTTCTCCGGGCTGCTCCGCACCCATGCTGGCATGGAGGGAGGCTCCCGCTGTGTGACGGCGTCTCCTCGTCTGACGGTTCTTAAATAATGGGGGCGGGGCCACCCGGTGACACCGCCCCCCTCTGACGCACGGGACATGACGGGACTTCGCTGTGGCATTCCCTGTGACGTCACAGGGAAGTCCCGTCAAGTCACCGTGCGTCAGAGGGGGCGGGGTCACCGGGTGGCCCCGCCCCCCGTTATTTAAGAACCGTCAGACAAGGAGACGCCGTCACACAGCGGGAGCCTCCCTCCATGCCAGCATGGGTGCAGAGCGGCCCGGAGAAGAAAATGAAGAAGAGAAGAAGAGAAGAAAAGAAGAAGAGAAGAAGATAAGGAAGATGAAGAGAAGAGCAGGAGCCTCCCCCCATGCCATGGGTGCGGAGCGGCCCGAGGAGAAGAAGATAGAAGATGCCACGGAGGAGATGCTGGACGAGAACGCCGGAGGAAGAACCAGAAGAGCCAGAAGAAGAAGAAGATGAAGGAAGATAGAAGAAAGAAGAAGCATTTAAATAAAGGAATTGTCAAAAACTGTCTCTTGTCATTTTTAACATTTTTGACAGTTTTTTAGTGAAATGGTAGGGGTAAGTACCCCCTTACCATTTCACACAGGGGGGAGGGCCGGGATCTGGGGGTCCCCTTGTTAAAGGGGGCTTCCAGATTCCGATAAGCCCCCCGCCCGCAGACCCCCACAACCACTGGCCAGGGTTGTGGGGATGAGGCCCTTGTCCTCATCAACATGGGGACAAGGTGTTTTGGGGGGCTACCCCAAAGCACCCTCCCAATGTTGAGAGCATGTGGCCTGGTACGGTTCAGGAGGGGGGGGCGCTCTCTCGTTCCCCCCTTTTTTAGTGCGGCCTGCCAGGTTGCGTGCTCGGATAAGGGTCTGGTATGGATTTTTGGGGGGACCCCACGCCGTTTTTTTTTTTTGGCGCGGGGTTCCACTTAAAATCCGTACCAGACCTGAAGGGTCTGGTATGGAATTTAGGGGGACCCCCACGTCATTTTTTAAAAAAATTTTGGCCGGGGTTCCCCTTAATATCCATACCAGACCTGAAGGGCCTGGTATGGAATTTAGGGGGACCCCCATGTCATTTTTTTTTATAATTTTGGTTTGGGGTTCCCCTGTGGGGAATTCCCATGCCGTTTTTATCAATGAACTTCTATGTGTATTGTCGGACCGGCAATGCAATAGCCGCGAGATGTTTTAAGTGGGTTTTTCCCTTTGAAATGTCATTTTGCTGCCCCATGTCCCCTGGGGCAGGACCCGGGTCCCCAAACACTTTTTATGACAATAACTTGCATATAAGCCTTTAAAATGAGCACTTTTGATTATTCATGTTCGTGTCCGATAGACTTTAACGGTGTTCGCGTGTTCAAACAAAATTTTTTCCTGTTCGCATGTTCTGGTGTGAACCGAACAGGGGGGTGTTCGGCTCATCCCTACCAACATGTACTGTGACCTACTGAAGCAGAGCATGATCCCCTCCCTTCAGAGACTGGACCGCAGGGCAGTTTTCCAACATGATAACCACCCCAAACACACCTCCAAGACCACCACTGCCTTGCTAAAGAAGCTGAGGGTGAAGGTGATGGACTGGCCAAGCATGTCTCCAGACCTAAACCCTATTGATCATCTGTGGGACATCCTCAAACGGAAGGTGGAGGAGCGCAAGGTCTCTAACATCCACCAGCTCTGTGATGTCATCATGGAGGAGGGGAAGAGGACTCCAGTGACAACCTGTGAAGCTCTGGTGACCTCCATGCCCAAGAGGGTTAAGGCAGTGCTGGAAAATAATGGTGGCCACACAAAATATTGACACTTTGGGCCCAATTTGGACATTTTCACTTAGGGGTGTACTCACTTTTGTTGCCAGCGGTTTAGACATTAATGGCTGTGTGTTGAGTTATTTTGAGGGGACAGCAAATTTACACTGTTATACAAGCTGTACACTCACTACTTTACATTGTAGACAAGTGTCATTTCTTCAGTGTTGTCACATGAAAAGATAGAAGAAAAGATTTACACAAATGTCACTGAGGGGTGTACTTACTTTTGTCACATACTGTATATATAATAGTGTGTGACTGTGGGGGGGAGGGGACATTAGAGTGTAAGCTCCTCTGTACAGAGACTGATGTGACTGTGGGGGGAGGGGACATTAGAGTGTAAGCTCCTCTGTACAGAGACTGATGTGACTGTGGGGGAGGGGACATTAGAGTGTAAGCTCCTCTGTATAGAGATGGATGTGACTGTGGGGGGAGGGGACATTAGAGTGTAAGCTCCTCTGTACAGAGACTGATGTGACTGTGTGGGGGAGGGGACATTAGAGTGTAAGCTCCTCTGTATAGAAACTGATGTGACTGTGGGGGAGGGGACATTAGAGTGTAAGCTCCTCTGTATAGAGATGGATGTGACTGTGGGGGGAGGGGACATTAGAGTGTAAGCTCCTCTGTATAGAGACTGATGTGACTGTGGGGGAGGGGACATTAGAGTGTAAGCTCCTCTGTATAGAGACTGATGTGACTGTGGGGGAGGGGACATTAGAGTGTAAGCTCCTCTGTAGAGAGACTGATGTGACTGTGGGGGAGGGGACATTAGAGTGTAAGCTCCTCTGTACAGAGACTGATGTGACTGTGGGGGGAGGGGACATTAGAGTGTAAGCTCCTCTGTACAGAGACTGATGTGACTGTGGGGGGAGGGGACATTAGAGTGTAAGCTCCTCTGTACAGAGACTGATGTGACTGTGGGGGGAGGGGACATTAGAGTGTAAGCTCCTCTGTACAGAGACTGATGTGACTGTGGGGGGGAGGGGACATTAGAGTGTAAGCTCCTCTGGTACAGTGACTGATGTGACTGGCCCAGTGTTCTCTGTACAGCGCTGCGGTATATGTTGGTGCTATATAAATACAAGTCAGGTAGATAACTATGTATGTGGAATTCCCTGCCTGGGAATGCGCAGACGTTGTGACGAGTGTGGTGTTTGTATGGCGCGTTTGTCGGTCATCACGCGGCTCGGCGCTCCGCGGTTAACCCCATTACTTTGAGGTCCTCTGCAATTCCTTCTCTCTAAGCCGCAATTATATTTCCTATTATTCCCCCCGGTGGGCTGCAAAACAACAATCCAATCTCAGGAAGCCTCGTACACGTCGGTGGTGTGGCCCCCTGACCCCCGAGCCGGATGGTTTGGCCCCCTCAGATCCCCCCCCCCCCCCCGGCATCCACCGGGAACAAAGCCCTTCATCCTGCCCCCCCCCCCCCTCCTCCTTCCATTATGACGCTCTCTTCTGCCTTTAAAGCCAATCGGAGGCGATGACCCCCCCATCCCATCCGCTGACCCCTCCGAGCGCAGCAGCTGCACGCCGCCTCCCGTCACTCCAATCCTCTGCCAGACATGAATATTCATCAGACGACGCGGATCTGACGGCTCCTCCGCCAACTCACACTGCGTAATATTGTACAGCAGATGGAAACGCGGCAGAAATCATTAATACTTTTCACTATTTTTGATTTTTTTTTTTCCGCTGCTGTTGCCAAGTAATCAGCAGTGGAAAATCAGCGGATTAAAAGGTTTTCTATTTGAAGAGTGATAGGGATGAGTGAAAATAAAGCGGGATTTAACCCCAAACCGATTATTAGATTGCAGCTCACCAATTCTTAGATGTGGGCGGCTGCATTTGTTTTCCTTTTTTTTTAGGCTTTATTTCTTCTATTATCATCTGGAGATCCAGCCAGCAAGTTTGTTGCTTTTTTTCAAAAGAACAAGCTGTCCTGCAGATGTATAAGTTTTACAGGGTTGAGACAAATCATTTACCACTGACAGGGGTGCTTACAATGATGATGAGGGTGAGGCATGGGCGTCCGCAAGGTGGGGGGGGGCGAGTGCCCCCCCCCTGGAATCAGGCATCGGCACAGTGTGCACAACTCCGCACGCGAACACTGCTGTCCGTGAGCGGTCCATGCAGGGTCCGCCGCGGCCGCCGCTGACTTGGCTGGCCTGGCCTAAAGGAGGATCTTTGGGGGACCCTGGCCTGCTCTAAAGGAGGATCTATGGGGGGCATTGTTAAAAAGGGGCGGAGCATGGGTGACCCTAAAATGATGCCCCCCCATGGGGTGAGGTGAGTGAGTAGGGTGAGGGGGGGGCGGATTCTGTAGACGCTGTTAAAGCTGAATCCCGATCCATTGCCCTTCTGGTATTTCCGCCGTTCTATAGTTAAAGAAACTGACTCACCTCGTTCTCCTCCTCCTGGGGGAGGGGAGACTAAGAAAATGACTCCTCCCCTTCTACAAAGTTACAATGTACAGCCTGATCACTGGGGGGAGGGAGGGGAGACTGAGGAAATTACTCCTCCCCCTTCTACAAAGTTTCAATGTACAGTCTGATCACTGGGGGAGGGGAGACTAAGAAAATAACTCCTCCCCTTCTACAAAGTTACCACGTACAGCCTGATCACTGGGGGGGGAGGGGAGACTGAGGAAATGACTCCTCCCCCTTCCCTTCTACAAAGTTACAATGTACAGTCTGATCACTGGGGAATCACTTATTTTAAACCCAATGATAACATCACTGGGTCTCTGTGCTTCTCTATGCAATGCAGGCAGATCATGGCTGGTGGGAGGGGCTTCCTGAAATCATTACACCCCCCCGGCCTCAGTAGCGCTCTCAAGTGCCCTCAGTGCTAATGCAAGTGGTGGGCGGAGTTATGCAAATTTAAAAATGCTGTGATGGGCGGGTGTCAGTCTGGAGGAGTGGGCGTTTCTAGGCAGGCTGTATTTACATAGGTGACGCCCACAGTTGACGCTGAACCTCCCTAATTGAAAGAATTGAAATCCAATAAATGAAAGGGGCGGAGCCAGGGACAGGCTGGGAAGTAAAGGGCTAGATGATGCTGGTCATCCTCCAGCCAGGAAATGAGGGCGGGGTTCTATCTGACTTGCTGCAGCTTCTAATGCACATTGTGAGAAGTTGACAGTTGACTCCAATGCATTTCACCAAAATCTCCAGGTATTTGCTAAAATTTTGGGGAAGTGAAGACTCTCTATTGGGTCATCCCTCTTCGTTTATCTGATGATTGGGGGGGCGGGGCCTGGTTGCTGTGGGATACGGCCGTTCACGGGGTCGTACGTCGTCCTCCTTTTGATATGGAGTCCGGAAGGTTCTATAACTGACGCGTTTTGCATATAACATTTTCTAATGAGCCCTTTAGAAGGAATTTGATGTTTCTCAGGAAGGTGTCAGGGGAGCGTCCCGAATCTCCATCCGGGGGAAGGGGGGAGGGGATGTAGATGCCGACTTTTCGCCTTTTTTAAAGCACATTAAATATTGGCGGCATTTAGCGAGCCGCGGCCGCCCAGGAATTCAGCCTTTTCATTTATCTTCCGCCTGCGTTCTCCTGCGACCTTATTGTGGGCCAGAGATGACCTTTCACTCCGGCACGCCGCGAGCGCAAAGGAATCCATTACAATTCAGCTGGCGTGCTTCCACCTGAGCCAGGCAGAGGCGGCGTGACAGGATTATCCGGAATATTCCAGAAAGAAGAGAGGAGGAGGAGGATGAGACCGATTTCCCCCCCCCCCCCCCCCCCGAGCAGAATCATTTCACCGGGAAATAGGCAACCAGAGAGGAGACCAGAGAGGAGACCAGAGAGGATACCAGAGAGGATACCAGAGAGGAGACCAATGAGGAGATCAGAGAGGAGACCAATGAGGAGACCAATGAGGAGACCAGAGAGGACACCAATGAGGAGAACAGAGAGGAGACCAATGAGGAGATCAGAGAGGAAACCAGAGAGGAGACCAGAGAGTAGACCAATGAGGAGACCAAAGAGGAGACCAATGAGGAGACCAGAGAGGAGACCAGAGAGGAGACCAATGAGGATACCAGAGAGGAGACCAATGAGGAGACCAGAGAGGAGACCAGAGAGGAGACCAATGAGGAGACGAGAGAGGAGACCAGAGAGGAGACCAATGAGGAGATCAGAGAGGAGACCAATGAGGAGACCAGAGAGGAGACCAATGAGGAGATCAGAGAGGAGACCGATGAGGAGATCAGAGAGGAGACCAATGAGGAGAACAGAGAGGAGACCAATGAGGAGATCAGAGAGGATACCAGAGAGGAGATCAATGAGGAGATCAGAGAGGATAACAGAGAGGAGACCAATGAGGAGACCAGAGAGGAGACCAATGAGGAGATCAGAGAGGAAACCAGAGAGGAGACCAGAGAGTAGACCAATGAGGAGACCAAAGAGGAGACCAATGAGGAGACCAGAGAGGAGACCTGAGAGGAGACCAATGAGGATACCAGAGAGGAGACCAATGAGGAGACCAGAGAGGAGACCAGAGAGGAGACCAATGAGGAGACGAGAGAGGAGACCAGAGAGGAGACCAATGAGGAGATCAGAGAGGAGACCAATGAGGAGACCAGAGAGGAGACCAATGAGGAGATCAGAGAGAAGACCGATGAGGAGATCAGAGAGGAGACCAATGAGGAGAACAGAGAGGAGACCAATGAGGAGATCAGAGAGGATACCAGAGAGGAGACCAGAGAGGAGATCAATGAGGAGATCAGAGAGGATAACAGAGAGGAGACCAATGAGGAGACCAGAGAGGAGACCGATAAGGAGATCAGAGAGGAGACCAATGAGGAGACCAGAGAGGAGACCAATGAGGAGATCAGAGAGGATACCAGAGAGGAGACCAATGAGGAGACCAGAGAGGATACCAAAGAGGAGATCAATGAGGAGACCAGAGAGGAGACCAATGAGGAGACCAGAGAGGAGACCAATGAGGAGATGAGAGAGGATACCAGAGAGGAGACCAATGAGGAGACCAGAGAGGATACCAGAGAGGAGACCAATGAGGAGACCAGAGAGGAGACCAATGAGGAGACCAGAGAGGAGACCAATGAGGAGATCAGAGAGGATACCAGAGAGGAGACCAATGAGGATACCAGAGAGGAGACCAATGAGGAGATCAGAGAGGATACCAGAGAGGAGACCAATGAGGAGACCAGAGAGGATACCAGAGAGGAGACCAATGAGGAGATCAGAGAGGATACCAGAGAGGAGACCAATGAGGAGACCAAAGGGGAGACCGATGAGGAGATCAGAGAGGAGACCAATGAGGAGACCAGAGAGGAGACCAATGGGGAGATCAGAGAGGAGACCAGAGAGGAGACCAATGAGGAGACCAGAGAGGAGACCAGAGAGGAGACCTATGAGAAGACCAGAGAGGAGACCAGAGAGGAGATCAATGAGGAGACTAAGGAGGAGACCAGAGAGGAGACCAATGAGGAGACCAGAGAGGAGACCAATGAGGAGATCAGAGAGGAGACTAATGAGAAGACCAAAGAGGAGACCAGAGGGGAGACCAATTAGGAGATCAGAGGATACCAGAGAGGAGACCAATGAGGAGACCAGAGAGGAGACCAATGAGGGGACCAGAGAGGAGACCAGAGAGGAGACCAATGAGGAGACCAGAGAGGAGACCAAAGAGGAGACCAATGAGCAGACCAAAGAGGAGACCAAAGAGGAGACCAGAGAGGAGACCAATGAGGAGACCAGAGAGGAGACCAAAGAGGAGACCAGAGAGAAGACCAATGAGGAGACCAATGAGGAGACCAATGAGGAGACCAGAGAGGAGACCAATGAGGAGACCAAAGAGGAGACCAGAGAGGAGACCAATGAGGAGACCAGAGAGGAGACCAGAGAGGAGACCAAAGAGGAGACCAACGAGGAGACCGATGAGGAGACCAAAGAGGAGACCAGAGAGGAGACCAATGAGGAGACCAGAGAGGAGACATAAGAGGAGACCAGCAGAAGACAACGAGACCTTCATTCACTCACATTCTGGAAAGTCATAGGAAACAAGAGCTGCGTTAGTAGGTTATCTCTGGTTACGCGCAGACATGTGCAATTCGTTTTGTTACAAATACAAATTTCCATTTTTTGGAGATTGGGTGTAACCAAATTTCTATTTTTCGGAGATTGGATGTATCCAAATTTCTGAATCACAATAGTAACAAATTTTAACGAATCTGAAATAAATAATCCACTTGCCCTCCGGAAGATTTACCCCCCTTCATGAGCAGGCCATTTTCTGCGTTACTTTAACTGACAATTGCGCGGTCGTGCGATGCTGCGCCCAAATAACATTTTTGTCCTTTTTTTCCCACAAATAGAGCTTTCTTTTGGTGGTATTTGATCACCTCTGCGGTTTTTATTTTTTGCGCTATAAACAAAAAATGAGCGACAATTTTGAAAAAACAAAAACAAAAAATATATATATATATTTTTACTTTCTGCTATAAAACATCCAATAAAAAAAATGTCAAATTCAAATTTTTTCATCAATGTATTGTAATATGTATTCTGCTACAAGTTTTCGGCAGGAAAAAAAAACCCCAATAAGCATATATTGATTGGTTTGCGCAAAAGTTATCGCATCTACAAACGATGGGATATATATGGGACTTATTATTTATTTATTTATTTATTTTTATACTAGTAATGGCGGCGATCAGCGACTTATAGTGGGACTGCGATATTGCGGCGGTCAATGTGACACCAACTGACACTTTTGTGGGGACCAGTGAATATGCT
Source organism: Lithobates clamitans (assembly GCA_037952925.1). Classification (NCBI taxonomy): domain Eukaryota; kingdom Metazoa; phylum Chordata; class Amphibia; order Anura; family Ranidae; genus Lithobates; species Lithobates clamitans. The sequence goes on from JBBGZY010001595.1 coordinate 210,918, forward strand.
AAAAATATGCACTGTCACTGTACTAATGACACTGGCTGGAAAGAGGTGCGCCAAACAATCCACCCGGCCCCCCAGGACGAAATTTTTGTTCTTCAGAGATCGAATGTATCAGAATTTCCATACCACGATAGTAACGAATTTCAACAAATCCAAAATAAATTATAATGAAACAAATTATCCGAATTTAAGTTTGAAAAGGAAACATGTTGCAATAAATACAGTAAGTCAAAGTGAGATAAGATTGATGATTCCTAGAATAGATGCTTAATAGAATAGAATAGAAAATACAAGAATAGAATAAAATAAAGCAAAATAGAATAGAAAACATTTTAAAGAAATAGAATAGAACAAATATAGTCATCTTTTGAAATTCGAATTTCAAATCGATTTGAAAATAACTAACATACAAAACGAATCCAAATATAAAAAAATGGAATGTGACGAAATAAAATTATTAACTTAACCGCTTGCGGACCGCCCACTGTACATATTCTGCGCCAAATCATGTACCTAGTACGTGATCCAACACTTCCGGGTCTGGGGCGCACGTGCACGCCGCTAGACATGTGCAAAGTTTGTTTGTTTTCTTTTTCACTTCATTCGTTTGTTTGTTTTTTCCGTTTTTTGGGTCATTCGTTATGATCACAATTCGTAAATTTGAAAATTCGTAAATTTGAAAATTTGAAAATTCATAAATTTGAAAATGTGAAAATTTGGAAATTTGGAAATTCGAAAATTCGTAAATTCGAAAATTCAAATATTTGGAAAATTCGAAAATTCAAAAATTTGGAAATTCGAAAATACGAAAACCTGAAAATTTGAAAATCTCAAATAATAACTAATAATAACTTAACTAATACTTTACTAATAAATGATAGGTATTGGAATTTCCTTTCAAATTTGGCTGTTAGTGAACGTAAAGAATACGAATTTATCCGAAATTATGAATTATCCGAAATAACGAATGTCACATCTAAACAAATGGAACGGAACGAATTATTAATAAATAATAAAATTATTAATAAAAAAAGTTTCATTATTATTATTGTTATTTATTATTATTAATTTGTTACGTTCTATTCGTTTAGACACGACATTCGTTATTTCGGATAATTCGTAACTTTGGATAAATTCTTATTCGTTACGTTCACTAACAGCCAAATTTATAAGGCATTTCCAATACCTATAATTTAATACTTAGTAATAGTTAAGTTATTATTAGTTATCATTTTGTATTTTCGAATTTTCGGGTTTTCAGATTTTCACATTTTCAAATTTCCGAATTTCCAAATTTGTGAATTTCTGAATTTTTGAATTTCTGAATATTTGAATTGTTGAATTTCCGAATTTTAGAATTTTTGAATTTCCGAATTTTTGAATTTCAGAATTTCAGAATATTTGAATTGTTGAATTTCCGAATTTTTAAATTTCTGAATTTTAGAATCTTAGAGTTTTTGAATTGTTGAATTGTTGAATTTCTAAATTTTAGAATTTTTGAATTTCAGAATTTTTGAATTTCAGAATTTTTGAACTTTTGAATTCAGGATCCCCCCTACAAAGAGGGGGCTGGAATGGGAAAGCCACCTTGAAGAGGCCGTTCATAAGATGTCAGGGTAGGAGAGTAGTCAGATCCGAGCAGAGGTCCAGCACAGTGGACAAACGAGAAAGTAGCCAGGTGCAGGTAGAGTCCTGATGGGTGGCGAGCGAGAAAGTAGTCAGGTCCAGGTTGATTGCCAGGAAGCAAAAAGAGAGTAGTGAGGTCCAGTTATGGGTCTTGGTGGGAGGGAAGCAAGAGAATAGTCAGGTTCAGACAGAGTGTTGATGCGTGTCAAGCAAAGGAGTATTCGGGTCCAGGTAGCAGTCTTGGCAGGTGTCAAGTGAGAGAGTAGCCAGGTCCAGTTACTGGTCTTGGTGGGTGTCAAGCAAGAGAGTAGTCAGGTCCAGTTTTCAGTATTGGTGGGTGTCAGGCGAGAGAGTAGTCAGGTCCAGTTTTCAGTATTGGTGGGTGTCAGGCGAGAGAGTAGTTAGGTCCAGTTTTCAGTATTGGTGGGTGTCATCCGAGAGAGTAGTTAGGTCCAGTTTTCAGTATTGGTGGGTGTCAGGCGAGAGAGTAGTCAGGTCCAGGCAGGGGTCTTGGCAGGCAAAAGTAGCAGAGTAGTCAGGTCCAGCAGGGTCTTAGTGGGTAGCAAATAAAAGAGTAGTTAGGTTGATGCAGTGGTCAAGGCAAGTGGAAAGCAAGAGAGTTGCCCTGTCCAGGCCGGGGTCTTCATTGGTAGCAAGTGAAAGAGTAGTCAGGTCTAGGTGGGGTCTTTGCAGGAGGAAAGCAAGAGAGTAGTCATGTCAGGCAGGGGTCTAGGCAGGTGGAAGTGGCAGAGTAGTCAGGTCCAGCAGGGTCTTAGTGGGTAGCAAATGAGAAAGGAGTCAGGTCCATGCAGGGGTCAAGGCAAGCATGAGAGTTGTTAGGTCCAGGCAGGGGGTCTTGGTGGGTACCAAGTGAGAGAGTTGTCAGGTCCAAGCAGGGACGTGGCAGCAGAAATCACGAGAATAGTCAGGTCCAGACAGAGTCTGGGTGAGTAGCATGTAAGAGAGTAGTTAGGTCCAGGTAGGGGCCTTAGAAAGTGTCACACAAGAGATTCATCAGGCCCAGGCCAGGGTCCTGGTGGGTAGTAAGTGAGAAAGTAGTCAGGTCCAGGCAAGTAATCCTGTCAATCCTGGGTCTGCAGGAAACAGGCACCTGGGAGGTAAGTATTTTATTGATTTAGCTATCAAGCAGCTGTTAATAAGACACAGCACCAACCACTTCTGTCCTGAATGCCCTTCTGGTCAGAGGAGTCAGAGCCCTGGAAGTCCTGTAGGGTGGAAAGCAAGAGAATAGTCAGGTCCAGTTACCGGTCTTGGTGGGTAGCAAATGAAAGAGTAGTCAGGCCCATGCAGGGGTCAAGGCAAGCGGCAAGCAAGAGAGTTGTCATGTCCAGGCAGGGTTCTTGGCAGGCAAAAGTGACAGAGCAGTCAGGTCCAGGCAGGGTCTTGGTGGGTAGCAAATGACAGAGTAGTCAGATCCATGCAGGAGTCAAGGCAAGTGGCATGTGGCAAGCAAGAGAGTAGTCAGGTCCAGGCAAGGTCTTAGTAGGTGGCAAACAAGAGAGCGCAATGAGGTCAATTCTGGGTTTACAAGAAACAGGCAACTGGCAGGTAAGTATTTTAATGATTTAGCTTTCAAGGAATTGGCAATAAGAAACAACACCAACCACATCAAAGGCCTGCATTTCCATCTGGTCAGAGGACACTAGAAAATCAAGAAGTCCTGGGGGTAGTGCAGGTTCTAGGAGTCCTGGAAATCCTGGAAGATCCAGCAATGATCCTGTGGGTACTGAGTTGGTAGATATATGAGGTGGTACAAGGAAAAAAATAAAGGTCCTCTTGTTGTGGTTGTATCACTGTGGGTTGTCAAGGTATTCAGAGGCTGTTCAATGTTGCAACTGACTCATGGAAGCCCCTCATTCAGATGGGGTGAGCATCTGTAGGTGAGGAACCCAATAAACAGAGTACAAAGTTCAATCTTCAAGTTTTCTGTAATTGTAACAGGTACAAAGCCAACACATTTCGGGCTTAGTTCACTACTTCAGGGCTGTAATTGGATTTGAATCTGCTGGCTGGTGGGTAACTGTTATGGGTGGAGTTTCTCCAGTTCTTGAGGCTCATTGGTCATGGATGAGCGCTGAAAAATATGAAAGAATGGGAATCCCGTCAGAATAAAAATATAGTAGTACTCACCACATATATTAAAGGGGGTGTAATAAAGGAAAAATAAAAAATAAAAAACTAAATGACCAAGGCACACCAAACAGAGTAAACTACAAAAAAGTTTATTAAGCTATACAAAGCTGAACACAGAAAAAAAGTGTACACAACCACCCCCAAAAGACAGATATGGTGGAAATACCGGTAAGGGGATCCCACCAATCTATCTGTACCCTCCCTGTAAACAGTATATAATCACTCATAAAAAAGGCGAGGAAGTCCGCAAGTGGGGGAGGATCCTCCCTACCCCAACAGATAGCACATCCCTTACCGGTATTTCCACCATATCTGTCTTTTAGGGGTGTTTTTTATTTTTTATTTTTCCTTTATACATGGATGAGTGTTGTCAACTCAATACCAGGTGTTGGGGTACGCCATGCAATACATAGGGTCTTGTGATCAGAATCGACTTACTCAAGGAAGGACAGGGAACTTTATCGGAGACTGCTGTTAGTGAATAATTCAATGCCTACCATAGAAGAGTATAATCTGTGCATGGTCAGTCCCTAGAAATGAAACACAAACTTCTCAATGTCCCAGACTTCTGTCATAACATGTGCTGTTCAGACAGTTATCTCTCTGCAGATCCTTCCTCTGGATCCTTGGCTCTTCTGCCCAGATCCTTCCTCTGGATCATCGGCTCTTCTGTCCAGACCCACCCTCTGGAATGGATCCTCGGCTCTTCTTTCTAGATCCTCCCTCTGGATCCTCAGCTCTTCTTTCCACATCCTTCCACTGGATCCTCTGCTTTTCTTCCCAGATCCTTCCTCTGATTCTTCGGCTGTTCTTTCCAGATCCTTCCTCTTTATCCTCGGCTCTTCTTCCATGATCCTTCCACTGGATTATCCGTTCTTTTTCCCATATCCTTCCCTTGGATCCTCCGCTCTTCTTCCCAGATCCTTCCTCTTGATCTTCGGCTCTTATTTCCAGATCCTTCCTCTGGATCCTTAGCTCTTCTTCCCAGATCCTTTCTCTGGATCATTTGGCTCTTCTTCCCAGATCCTTCCTCTGGATCCTTGGCTCTTTTTCCCAGATCCTTTCCCTTGGATCCTCGGCTCTTCTTCCCAGATCCTTTCTCTGGGTCCTCAGCTCTTTTTCCTAGATCCTTCCTCTGGATCCTCGGCTCTTATTCCCATTACCTCCTCAGCCAACTCAGCTCTTCCTCTCAGTTCCACCAACTCATACATCGAGTATGTCTTTCTCTGGATCCCAAATTTGTTCCCCCGAACCTGCAGATGAATTGAAACATGTGACTTCCTCCCTTTCCTTTGGATCCTCAGTTCTTCTTCCCAGATCCTTCCTCTTGATCCTCTGCTCTTTTTCCCAGATCCTTCCTCTGGATCCTCAGCTCTTCTTTCTAGATCCTTCCTCTGGATCCTCAGCTCTTCTGTCCAGATCCTCCCTCTGGAATGAATCTTCAGCTCTTCTTTCTAGATCCTCCCTCTGGATCCTCAGCTCTTCTTTCCAGATCCTTCCACTGGATCCTCTGCTCTTCTTCCAAGATCCTTCCTCTGGATCCTCAACTCTTCTAACCAGATCCTTCCACTGGATTCTCTGCTCTTATTCCCAGATCCTTCCCCTGGATCCTCCACTCTTCTTCCCAGATCCTTCTCCTGGATTCTTGGCTCTTCTTCCAAGATCCTTCCTCTGGATCCTTGGCTGTTCTTCCCAGAGCCTTCCTCTTGATCCTCCGCTCTTCTTCCGTGATCCTTCCTCTGGATCCTCGACTCTTCTAACCAGATCCTTCCACTGGATCCTCCTCTCTTCTTCCCAGATCCTTCCTCTGGATACTTGGCTCTTCTTCCCAGATCCTCCCTCTGGATCCTCAGCTCTTCTGTCACGTACCTGGGTGGAGACTGAAATGACAAGGTCGGCCTCTCTTGTATCTCCAGCCCAGGTCCCACTGGAAGTGGAACAGAGGGAACCGAGGGCCAGGAGGAACACGAGTGCCTGCAGATGTGGACTCAGAGACTTGCGGCAGAGGATGCGATCTTGGAAGAGCAGGAGAACCATCAGATCAGGATAGGTAGTTGTGCACCAAGGATCAGCTGGGATTAAAGAAGCACTCCGCTAGAACAGTGGTACTGGAATCTCAGGTGATGTAAAGTACTGGTAGACTTGCAACAAGAGGTCTCAGCGGGTCGCAGGACCGTGCTTGCAGAAACTCAGAGAATGATGAAGAGGTACACAAGAGACAAGAGCAGGGTCTCAAGGATAGCCAGGTCCAGTAACAGGCGGGCAGCGATGAACAAGGCAGCAGGCAGAAGCAAGGTCACAAGGATAGCCGGCTCTGGTAACAGGCGGACAGCACGGTACAAGGCAGCAGGCAGAAGCAGAGTCCAATGGGAAGCCAGGATCAGAAACCGGTAATCAGAGCAAGAACAGGATCCAGAAGCAGGGTCAAGGCAAGCCAGGTTGTCAACAGGTATCAAGCAGGATAACAGCAGGTTTCAGATATCAGGGAACAGCTGAAGACCAGTCAGAAACGGTCTGGGGTCAGAGCACTTCTTTAAATAGGCCATCTGGCGCCAATTACTACTACTACTACTACTACTACTACTACTACTACTACTACTACTAATAATAATAATAATAATAATAAATAAATCCTAAATAGTAACAATAATAAGAATAATAATATATAAATCCTATATAATGATGATAATGATAATAATAATATTAATAAAAATAAATAAATACAACCTAAATAATAATAATAATAATATATAAATCCTATATGATGATGATGATAATAATACATACATTTTATATAGTAACAATAATAATACTGTATATAAGTTCTTAATAATGATAATAACTATAAAAATAATTAAAATATATCCTATATAATATTACTACTACTACTACTATTAACAATAATAATAATAATATATAAATTCTGTATAGTAATAATAATATCAACCATAATATATAAATTGTACATAAAAATAATAGTAATAATAATAAAAATAATAATAAAAATATACATCTTATATAATAACAATAATGGCCATGTTCTAAAATGGAATTATGTGTGTTTTGTGAATGGCTTTGTCAAAGTGCTGCATTTCCTCACTTTGTGCAGCGCTGTGGACGATGTTGGCGCCATACATACACGTATAACATTCATATTCATGTTTGATGAATTTGAAGAATGAAAACGTCAAGATTTACAAGTTAAAATGTAAAAAAAAAAAAAAATGATAGAAAATAAATTAAAAAAACCATGAAATTGTATTCTGGCGCTCCTGTCAATCCCCGATCGGTCTTCGGGGAGCTGTGGTTTTAGAATTTCCTTCTAACGCGCTTTGTCCCGGAGACCCCCAGGCGGTGGGATATTAGCGCATTCCCTTCCCACAATGGTGTCGATGTGGAAATTGCCCGCCAAATGATGGCACAATGGTGGGCAATCAAGAGGCAGCCGCCAACTGTTCACACGCTGTAAAAAAAAAATTAAAATAAAAAGAGAGTTTAAACAAAGTGTACGGGCGTGCTGGCGCGGTTCGAGCGCCGATTCCCCGGCGAGCGCTCGCTGAGTAATTATACCAGACCAGTGAATGTCAGCATCAGCTTGTTTACTGTCATTATTTTATCATTTTAAAAACCCTCTAGGTGATGAGACTCACAATATCCAACATAATTACCATTATTAGCATACTAATTGGACACCAAAATAGGCAGAGAGCGCGGTGAAGCCGGCTGAATCGGCGCGCATTCATCAGACGCCGGCCTGAATGGGCCTATTGTCGAACTGACAGCTCCCACAATCGGTAATACTCGCCGACGAAATCTGCGGCTCTCCCCCGTTACGCCTCCCCCCCGGTGTCGTCCATTATCCGCCACGTGATCGCGGCTCCTACGTTACGGGGCGACTGCGGATCGATAACGCCCGTCCCGGGGGGGGGGGGCGCCATCTTTATAATCTGCTTTATCAGGAAAATACCGCCGCCGATGGCTGATCTGTAATGCAGAAAAGGCGCCCCCCATCAAATTTCCCCTCCTGGCACAAATCATCCTGAATTACCCCTACTAGCACAAATCCAACCCCCACCCCAAAAAAATTCCCCTCCTAGCACAATTTCCCTCCCCCTTTTACCATATCACTGCACCCCCCCCCCCCCACCTCCTAAAAAACCCCTCCTAGCACAAATCCTCTCCCCCTACCTAAAAAAGGGCACTAATCTGCATGCTTACCTCCTAAGCATACATTCCCTCTCCTCCCATCTGCCCCCCCCCCCTTCCCTCGCTAAAATCTTCACTGCCAGCACAAATCTTTGCCCCCTCCCCCATCCCCCCTCCAAGCTCAAATCCTCTCTCTGCCCAAATCCCTCTTCAGCACAAACCCCCCCCCCCCCCAATTTCCCATCTGAGCACAAATCCTCTCCCCATACTCGCATCCCCCCTCCTAGCCCAATCCCTCCCCCCTCCAAATTTCCCCTCCTAGCAAAAATCATCCCCAATCATCCCTACTAGCACAAATCCACCCTAAAAAAAAAGAAAATTCCCCTCCGAGCACAATTTCCCTCCCCCTTCTCCTATATCACCTCTTCCTTCAACCCCCCCCCCCCAATCCCCCCTCCTAGCACAAATCCTCTTCCCCCATTCCCCCTTCCAACACAAATCCCCCCAAATCCCCCCTCCTAGCACAAATTTTCTCCCCCCATTCCCCCTTCCAACAGAAATCCCCCCAAATCCCCCCTCCTAGCACAAATCCTCTTCCCCCATTCCCCCTTCCAACACAAATCCCCCCAAATCCCCCCTCCTAGCACAAATCATCTTCCCCCATTCCATCTTCCCAACACAAATCCCCCCTCCTAGCACAAATCCTCTTCCCCCATTCCCCCTTCCAACACAAATCCCCCTAAATCCCCCCTCCTAGCACAAATCCTCTTCCCCCATTCCATCTTCCCAACACAAATCCCCCCCAAATACCCCCTCCTAGCACAAATCCTCTTCCCCCATTCCCCCTTCCAACACAAATCCCCCTAAATCCCCCCTCCTAGCACAAATCCTCTTCCCCCATTCCATCTTCCCAACACAAATCCCCCCCAAATACCCCCTCCTAGCACAAATCATCTTCCCCCATTCCATCTTCCCAACACAAATCCCCCCTCCTAGCACAAATCCTCTTCCCCCATTCCCCCTTCCAACACAAATCCCCCCAAATCCCCCCTCCTAGCACAAATCCTCTTCCCCCATTCCCCCTTTCAACACAAATCCCCCCAAATCGCCCCTCCTAGCACAAATCCTCTTCCCCCATTCCCCCTTCCAACACAAATCCCCCCAAATCCCCCCTCCCAGCACAAATCCTCTTCCCCCATTCCCCCTTCCAACACAAATCCCCCCAAATCCCCCCTCCTAGCACAAATCCTCTTCCCCCATTCCCCCTTTCAACACAAATCCCCCATAATCGCCCCTCCTAGCACAAATCCTCTTCCCCCATTCCCCCTTCCAACACAAATCCCCCCAAATCCCCCCTCCCAGCACAAATCCTCTTCCCCCATTCCATCTTCCCAACACAAATCCCCCCAAATCCCCCCTCCTAGCACAAATCCTCTTCCCCCATTCCCCCTTCCAACACAAATCCCCCCAAATCCCCCCTCCTAGCACAAATCCTCTTCCCCCATTCCCCCTTCCAACACAAATCCCCCCAAATCCCCCCTCCAAGCACAAATCCCCTTCCCCCATTCCCCCTTCCAACACAAATTCCCCCAAATCGCCCCTCCTAGCACAAATCCTCTTCCCCCATTCCCCCTTCCAACACAAATCCCCCCAAATCCCCCCTCCCAGCACAAATCCTCTTCCCCCATTCCCCCTTCCAACACAAATCCCCCCAAATCCCCCCTCCTAGCACAAATCCTCTTCCCCCATTCCCCCTTTCAACACAAATCCCCCCAAATCGCCCCTCCTAGCACAAATCCTCTTCCCCCATTCCCCCTTCCAACACAAATCCCCCCAAATCCCCCCTCCCAGCACAAATCCTCTTCCCCCATTCCATCTTCCCAACACAAATCCCCCCAAATCCCCCCTCCTAGCACAAATCCTCTTCCCCCATTCCCCCTTCCAACACAAATCCCCCCAAATCCCCCCTCCTAGCACAAATCCTCTTCCCCCTTTCCCCCTTCCAACACAAATCCCCCCAAATCCCCCCTCCAAGCACAAATCCCCTTCCCCCATTCCCCCTTCCAACACAAATCCCCCCAAATCGCCCCTCCTAGCACCCCTCCTAATCTCCCCTCCTAGAACAATTCTTATCCTCTGCCCCCCTCCCATCTCCTTATAGTGCCCCCACCCCCCCATCTCACATGATACCACAGTGCCCAGAGTAGCCGCTCCCTTCTGCCCACCCCCTTGTCCCGGCTGCACTCGCATGATAATCGCTGTGGGGCCCATTCGCCGGTGTGAAGGGCCCGCTCTATACCATCGCATTTCACGTGCGCTACAATGCAGGATCGCAGCATGCAACACACATGGAAACTCTCACTGTTATTATCTATGAAGCTCTTCACATCGGTGGATTGGGGGGGGGGGGGGCGTTCACACCGACGCATTTCTGTGCGCCACCGACGCATGAGAACAAGCTACAATTATAATCTATGAAGCTCTTCACATTGATGCATCAGAGCCCGGTCACACTATCGCAGCGCAATGATCTGCCCGACATGTGACAACGCGGGAAACGCACGCGCCCCTCCGCCGCAGCAGCGCGATGTGAACGCAGACTTGTGTGCTTTTTATTTTTAATGCATTTTTTTTTCTGCAGGCATCTCGGCAACATGGACATGTGACTGGAAAAAAAAAATGCAACAATTAAAAACGCATATTGCGTTGTTAATGCATTTTCAGTGCACCGCCATTGACTATAACGTAACGCACATTTTTATTACAAAGCGCAAAAAGATGCAGCAAACAGAATGTTTCAAAAATGCAAAAAACTATCCTCTAAGGGCCCGTTCACACCACAGAAATGCAGTCCAGACGCTTTTCTGCTTGCGCATTTTTGATGCGTTTTGGTGCGTTTTTGATGCATCCAGTGCGTTTCCCCCTCTTTTTTCTTCACCTTAAATAAGGATTTTATTCACACTGCCGTGCATCTGCTAAAGGGCGGCACAGTGTCGTCCAGTGCATTTTTGGTGCGTTTTTGGTGCATTCCAGAGCGTTTTTTATGCATTTTACAGGATTCCAGTACAGCCCAGTGCAGAAAAAATGCAGGATGTTCTACTTCTTTTTTTTTTTGGATCCAGAACACACAGGAACTGCAAGCACTGGTGTGAACTATGCCATTGGAAACCATATAACCTACTTTCCATGCGTTTTTGATGCAAAAAAAAACACACCGGGCTGCATGTGGTGTGACCCGGCCCTGACACCCCCCCCCCCCCCCCGACACACCAAGGTGAAGAGCTTCAGAAATTACAACGGTGATGAGTTTTCATGCGCTTTTAGGGCCAGTTCACACCACATGCAGTCCAGGATGGTTTTTTTTTCTGCATCAAAAAACACATGGAAAGTAGGTGATATGGTTTCCAATGGCATAGTTCACACCAGTGCTTGCAGTTCCAGTGCGTTCCGGATCCAAAAAAAAAAAAAAAAACTAGAAACATGCTGTATTTTTTCTGCACTGGGCTGTACTGGAAAGCTGTACAACGCATAAAAACGCAATGGAACGCACCAAAACGCATTAAACACGCACTGGAACACACATAAACGCATAAAAAATGCACTGGAACACAAATGACCTTATTTTAGTTTAAGAAAAAAAGAGGGGGGAAAAATGCACTGGACTGCATCAACAACGCACCAAAAACGCGTCAAAAACATGCATGCAGAAAAGCATCTGGACTGCTTTTTTGTGTGCTGTGATCCCGCGTTGTAGTACACATAAAAAGCAATGCGATGGTGTGAATGGATGCGATGGGATGCGATGGGATGTGATGGTGTGAATGGATGGGATGCGATGGTGTGAATGGATGCGATGGGATGCGATGGTGTGAATGGATGCGATGGGATGCGATGGTGTGAATGGATGGGATGTGATGGTGTGAATGGATGCGATGGGATGCGATGGTGTGAATGGATGGGATGCGATGGTGTGAATGGATGCGATGGTGTGAATGGATGGGATGCGATGGTGTGAATGGATGGGATGCGATGGTGTGAATGGATGCGATGGGATGCGATGGTGTGAATGGATGCGATGGTGTGAATGGATGCGATGGTGTGAATGGATGGGATGCGATGGTGTGAATGTATGCGATGGGATGCGATGGTGTGAATGGATGCGATGGTGTGAATGGATGCGATGGGATGCGATGGTGTGAATGGATGCGATGGGATGCGATGGTGTGAATGGATGTGATGGTGTGAATGTATGCGATGGGATGCGATGGTGTGAATGGATGTGATGGTGTGAAAGGATGCGATGGGATGTGATGGTGTGAATGGATGCGATGGGATGCGATGGTGTGAATGGATGCGATGGGATGCGATGGTGTGAATGGATGCGATGGGATGTGATGGTGTGAATGGATGCGATGGGATGTGATGGTGTGAATGGATGCGATGGGATGTGATGGTGTGAACGGATGTGATGGTGTCAAAGGATGCGATGGGATGCGATGGTGTGAATGGATGCGATGGGATGTGATGGTGTGAATGGATGCGATGGGATGTGATGGTGTGAACGGATGTGATGGTGTCAAAGGATGCGATGGGATGCGATGGTGTGAATGGATGTGATGGTGAGAAAGGATGCGATGGGATGCGATGGTGTGAATGGATGCGATGGGATGTGATGGTGTGAACGGATGTGATGGTGTCAAAGGATGCGATGGGATGCGATGGGATGCGATGGTGTGAATGGATGTGATGGTGAGAAAGGATGCGATGGGATGTGATGGTGTGAATGAATGCAATGGGATACGATGGTGTGAATGGATGCGATGGGATGCGATGGTGTGAACGGATGTGATGGTGTGAATGGATGGGATGCGATGGGATGTGATGGTGTGAACGGATGTGATGGTGTGAATGGATGCGATGGGATGCCATGGTGTGAACGGATGTGATGGTGTGAATGGATGCGATGGGATGCGATGGTGTGAATGGATGCGATGGGATGTGATGGTGTGAATGGATGCGATGGGATGCGATGGTGTGAATGGATGCGATAGGATGCGATGGTGTGAACAGATGCGATGGGATGCGATGGTGTGAATGGATGCGATGGGATGCGATGGTGTGAATGGATGCGATGGGATGCGATGGGATGCGATGGTGTGAATGGATGCGATGGGATGCGATGGTGTGAATGGATGCGATGGGATGCGATGGTGTGAATGGATGCGATGGGATGCGATGGTGTGAATGGATGCGATGGGATGGGATGGTGTGAATGGATGTGATGGTGTGAATGGATGTGATGGTGTGAACAGATGCGATGGGATGCGATAATGTGAATGGATGCGATGGGATGTGATGGTGTGAATGGATGCGATGGGATGCGATGGTGTGAATGGATGCGATGGTGTGAATGGATGCGATGGGATGCGATGGTGTGAACGGATGTGATGGTGTGAATGTATGTGCTGGTGTGAACCTTAAAGGACATCGCATTTTGTTTTTGAAAAATCCAGTTTTCCTCATCTTTTGTGTGTTTTAGTAAAAAACACATGTTGCATTAGGCTCGGTTTCCACTACTGCGACTTTTCAAGCGATTTGAGACTGAAAAGTCGCATGACAAGTTGTACCCCATGATTTCCAATGAGTACCATTCATATCTGTGCGACTTCGAGTCGCAGCGACTTCAAAGTAATCCCTGCACTACTTTGGTCCCACTTTGATTCCACTTGAGGTCCATAGACCACAAGAATACACAGGCATTGCTTCAAGTCGCGGCAAAAAATCACGGTAAAATCGCAGTAAAATCTCGCAACTTTGGGGTTGCAATTGTGGAAACCGAGCCTTATAGTCTAGGGAGACTAAGCTCACTTCGGTTGCATTCACACTTGAGTGTTGGATTTTTTTAGCCTTTTTGTACAGCAGTTTTAAAGCATTTTTAAGCTTTGGCATATTTTTGTTTTGTTAGAGAAAATATCATCAAATTCATATATTCATATTTTTTTTGCTAGGTTTTTCAACGTTTCCATTCTCCTTTTGTTTTATTTATTTATTATTTATTTTTTTTTAAAAAAATTTTTGTTAGGATGTTAGATGTTATCTTTGCATGTTGATTAATTAATTAATTTTATTTATTATTATTGGTAATAATTAATTGACTTATTATTATTATTTATTTATGTATTTACTTATTATTAATATTTATTTATTTATTTAATTTGGAAGGTTAGGATTAGTTATTTTGTTATTTATTTATTTTTATATTTTTATTCTTATTATTATTAATATTATTATTATTAATAAAAATAATATTTATTTTTATTCAATTATCGCATTTTTGCATAAAAACACGCAACAAAATGCACTAAAACATAAAAATGCGCAAATCAAGTGTTACCAAAGAAAAACAAAAGCGTCAAAAATGCACCAATCTGGCCGATTCTGAGTGTCGCATTTGTGTGAGCATTTTTTTTTTGCTGTTTTTGTACGCTGTTATTAAAGCATTTTGGAGCTTTGGCGAATTTTAGTTAGCCATTAGAAAAAAAAATACTATCAAATTCATAATTTGTTGCTATGTTTTTCAGCTCTTTTACTTATTTATTTATGTTTGTTAGGGGATTAGGTGTTATGGTTAGGGGGTAAATGTATTTATTTATTTTATTCATTATTATTATATTTATTTATTTACGTATTATTTATTTATTTTAGTTTGTTAGAGGATTAGGTGTTATGTTCAGGGGTAAATGTATTTATTTATTTTATTCACTATTATTATTATTTTATTTATTTATTATTTATTTATTTTTGTTTGTTAGGGGATTAGGTGTTATGGTTAGGGGTTAATTTATGTATTTATTTTACTCATTATTATTATTATTATTTTATTTACTTATTATTTATTTATTTATATTTGTTAGGGGATTAGTTGTTATGGTTAGGGGTTAATTTATTTATTCATTGTTATTTTTGTTTTTGTTTATTTACTTATTATTTTTTTATTTTTGTTTGTTAGGGGATTAGGTGTTATGGTTAGGGGTTAATATATTTATTTATTTTATTCTTTTTTTTTTGTTTATTTACTTATTATTTATTTATTTATTTTTGTTTGTTATGGATTAGGTGTTATGGTTAGGGGTTAATTTATTTATTTTATTCATTATTATGTTATTTATTTACTTATTATTTATTTATTTTTGTTTGTTAGGGGATTAGGTGTTATGGTTATGGGTTTATTTATTTATTTATTTTATTCTTTATTATTATTATTTTATTTATTTATTTACTTATTATTTATTTATTTATTTATTTATTTATTTATTTTGTTAGGTTAGGGTTTCATTTTTTATTTATTTGTTGTTGTTTATTATTATTATTATTATTATTATGAATATTATTAATAATATTTATTTTTACTTAATTATTGCATTTGAGAATAAAAACGCTTTAAAATGTGCGAGGAAACGCTTCAAAAACGCACCAATATTTCCTTTTCGAGCTACAAAAAGCTCCAGAACTTTTTTGAGCTTCAGGCGTTTGGAGATGTGAACCGTCTATTTTTTTCCTCCTCCGGCGTGTTGGAACTTCAAGCTACGAAACGCTGAGGTGTGAATACGGCCAAAAAAGATGCAACATGCATTTTAATTAGTGTCATTTTTCAAGTCGCTTGTCTGCGTTTTCCAACAAACACCGACACAGACAGCAGCAAAACGGAGACCGGAAATGACAAAAAATGATACGAGAGAAAAAAACGTGTAAGCGGAAGCAAAACACGTTTTGCTCTGCGTTACCTTTAACGCAATCTTTTAAAAAAAAGAAGCGCTATACACTTTGAGGAAAACGTGCGTTTTTTGTATCTGCTTTATTGTATCACCGAAATGGCAACATTGTTGCAGTTTATTCCTCGCTACTTTCTCCACTTGCCCACCACCAAGCTTTTTCTGCCACTTTTTGTCTACAGGTTTAAGCCCCCCCCCCCCCTTTCACACTGGTGCGACCTGTCATGCGATTTGAACCTGTCAAATCGCATGACAGGTCGCACGTTATTGCTGGCAATGGAAATCTTCAAATCAGTGCAGGGACAACGACTTTGCGGTGCCGAAACCAATTGGAAAAAGAAGTTCCTGCCCTCTTTTTGGTCGATTTCAGGTGCCACTTGCATTAGACATCTGAGCATGAAGTCGCACCCGAACTCGCACACACACGCGGCTTTGAAATTGTGCGATTATCAAGTGAAGTCGCACAATTTCAAAGCTGGATTTGGTGTGAACAGGGGCTAAATCAGAAATTTTTTGCTAGAAAATTACTTAGAACCCCCAAACATTATATATGTATATACTGTATATAAATGTGTGTGTGTGTGTATATATATATATATTTATTTATTTATATATATTATTATATATATTTATATTGTAAAGCGCTGCGTAAACTGTTGGCGCTATATAAATCCTGTATAATAATAATAATGATATGTATAAAAATGATCAAAGACCCTAGGGAATAAAATGGCGATCATTGCAATTTTTTTAATATCACATGGTATTTGCACAGCGGTTTTTCAAAAGCAATTTTTTTGGGAAAAAATACACTTTCATGAATTCTAATGCAAAAAAAAACAAAAAAAAAAAACACAATATATAACCCAATTTTATGGTAAGATATAAAAGGTGATGTTACGCAGAGTAAATAGATACCCAACGCGTCACGCTTTAAATTTGCGCACGCTAACAAACGATGATCCTCCATAGGCAACGTTTGAATTTTTTTTACAGGTTACCAGTTTAACGTTAAAGGGGAGTTCTAGAGTTATTCCACTTACTATAACGTTCGCGGCGATACCTCACATGTGTGGTGCAAACACCGTTTACGTATGTGTGCGCGCCTTACGCATGCCTTCGCTTCTGCATGTGAGCACGGAGGGATGGGGGGGGGTTTTCAATTTTTTTTTTTCTTATTTATTTTATCTTTTATATTTTTACACTGTCCCTTCATTTTTTTTTTCTAATTTATTTTATCTTTTATATTTTTACACTGTCCCTTCAATTTTTTTTCCTTATTTATTTTATCTTTTATATTTTTACACTGTGCCTTCAATTTTTTTTCTTATTTATTTTATCTTTTATATTTTTACACTGTCCCTTCATTTTTTTTTCTAATTTATTTTATCTTTTATGTTTTTACACCGTCCCTTCAATTTTTTTTCCTTATTTATTTTATCTTTTATATTTTTACACTGTCCCTTCAATTTTTTTTTCTAATTTATTTTATCTTTTATATTTTTACACTGTCCCTTCAATTTTTTTTTCTAATTTATTTTATCTTTTATATTTTTACACTGTCCCTTCAATTTATTTTCTAATTTATTTTATCTTTTATATTGTTACACTGTCCCTTCAATTTTTTTTTCTAATTTATTTTATCTTTTATATTTTTACACCATCCCTTCAATTTTTTTTTCTTGTTTATTTTATCTTTTATACTTTTACACCGTCCCTTCAATCTTTTTTTCTTATTTATTTTATCTTTTATACTTTTACACTGTGCCTTCAATTTTTTTTTCTTATTTATTTTATCTTTTATGATTTTACACTGTCCCTTCATTTTTTTTTTCTAATTTATTTTATCTTTTATGTTTTTACACTGTCCCTTCAATTTTTTTTTCTAATTTATTTTATCTTTTATATTTTTACACCGTCCCTTCAATTTTTTTTTCCTTATTTATTTTATCTTTTATATTTTTACACTGTCCCTTCAATTTTATTTCCTTATTTATTTTATCTTTTATATTTTTACACCGTCCCTTCAATTTTGTTTCCTTATTTATTTTATCTTTTATATTTTTACACCGTCCCTTCAATTTTTTTTCCTTATTTATTTTATCTTTTATATTTTTACACCGTCCCTTCAATTTTTTTTCCTTATTTATTTTATCTTTTATATTTTTACACCGTCCCTTCAATTTTTTTTTCTAATTTATTTTATCTTTTATATTGTTACACTGACCCTTCAATTTTTTTTTTTCTTATTTATTTTATCTTTTATATTTTTACACTGTGCCTTCAATTTTTTTTCTTATTTATTTTATCTTTTATATTTTTACACTGTCCCTTCAATTTTTTTTTCTAATTTATTTTATCTTTTATATTTTTACACTGTCCCTTCAATTTTTTTTTCTAATTTATTTTATCTTTTATATTTTTACATTGTCCCTTCAATTTTTTTTCCTTATTTATTTTATCTTTTATATTTTTACACCGTCCCTTCAATTTTTTTTCCTTATTTATTTTATCTTTTATATTTTTACACTGTGCCTTCAATTTTTTTTCTTATTTATTTTATCTTTTATATTTTTACACCGTCCCTTCAATTTTTTTTTCCTTATTTATTTTATCTTTTATATTTTTACACCGTCCCTTCAATTTTTTTTCCTTATTTATTTTATCTTTTATATTTTTACACTGTCCCTTCAATTTTTTATTTATTTTTATCACTTTTATTCCTATTACAAGGAATTTAAACATCCATTGTGATAGAAATAAGGGATGACAGGTCCTCTTTATGGAGAGATCTGGAGTCTGTAAGACCCCCCCAAATCTTTTCTCTACCTTTAAAAAAAAAATAAAGATTAAAAAAAAATGTACTCATTTGCTTTAATTTAAAAAAAAAATAGATTTCTTCGGCTCTGGACCGGAAGTGATGTCATCTTGTTGCTCCTGTCCTCCTAGATCATAGAGGTGAGGAGAGACAATCTCTCCTCTGATCTCTGTTCACCTCTATGGTCAGCCACACAGACCGTCAGATAGACATGTGCATGACGATAACATTTGTTTTGATTCGTTAATCTAGTTATTTTCTTTCGATAAATTCGCTTGAGTCATTGTAATTATTTGATGAAGATTTGTCTTTTGTTTGTTCTATTTGGCTGCATTCGAATTGAAAAAACAAAAATCCAAAGTTTTCGATCCAATTCAAAATGTATCGATTCGAACAGTTTGAATCGAAAAAAAACGGTAAATTCGAAGAAAATTTGAAAAATTCCGGATACGAAATCTGAATACAAATTGATTGATTGATTTTCTCAAATTTTCATCGAATTTACTGGGATTTTTTTTTTCCGATTCGAAACGTTCGAGTCGATAAAGTTTGAATTTGGCCGAATCGAAAAATTTTGATTTTTTTTTTTCGATTCGAATGCGGCCAAAAGCGAACAAACAAAAGACACATCTTCATCAAACGATTACAATGACTCTTTAAATCACCTTTGGCGAAACAAACAAAAAACAGTAATTATTTCCAAATAGAACGCTTGGATTTCAGAAATGCGTGTACAGTTAGAATTCGACTGGAGAAATCCGATGTGAATTTCACGTCCCGAATTTTCCTGAAATTTGGACGAAATCGGTTTTCGTTATTTGGAGCGTTCGGCAAAATGTGTTTATATTGTAATTCGGGTTTTTCAGATATATTCGAATCTCCGAATAACGAAAAATGTGTCAGAATATTAATTCAGAACGAAGCGAGCCGCACGTCTCTAGCCGGCAGATCATTTCTGCTGGTAAGAACGGTAAGCCCGAGAAACATTGGCGGGGAGCGGAACATGGGGGGGGGGGCAGACGCCCCCGGCGCATCTGAAAGTGATCCAGCAGCTAATGAGATTGCTTTTATGAGAAAGAGAATCGCCGTGTGAAAAAAAAAGAACGCTTCACCCAGAACCCCCGAGAATTGTTTATTTTTTCTCCCCAATGTTAGATGTAGAATCAGAAAATGGATTCATTACCTTTGGGGAACGTTCCGTGAAGTACGCGGCATTTTCATTAGGAAATTTGTAATTCAAATCACTAATTTCGGGAATTGAAAACAATGTTTCCAGTTCACTGAGACTCGGATCCTCGGAATGTACCCGATGCGGAGTGTATCTACAGGTCTTCCAGCCTTAGGACAGGTGTCCACCTCCTGCATCTCGGGAAACGCGTACAGAATCGTGCACTTTCCTGACACGCAGAGAAACGCGTCGGCTCTTTAACAGATGCAGTCATTTTTGTTGGCGCCCCCCCCCCCACACACACAACTGCAAACATGTGCTATATAAATCCTGTATAATAATAATAATAATAATAATAATGTGCAGATCAGTTGGCGCAATTTTGAAAAAGGCTCAGGGACTACTTGTGAACATTTCTGGTGCACAGGGAAGTCCATTAACCATTAATTCCGACATTTCTCTCCTACAAGTCAAAATCATCATTTTTTGG
Source organism: Lithobates clamitans (assembly GCA_037952925.1). NCBI lineage: Eukaryota > Metazoa > Chordata > Amphibia > Anura > Ranidae > Lithobates > Lithobates clamitans. The sequence continues at coordinate 231,089 of JBBGZY010001595.1, forward strand.
CTAGAAAATTACTTAGAACCCCCAAACATTATATATATACAGTAATGTATATATATATATATATATATATATATATATATATATATATATATATATATATATATATATATACAGTCAGGTCCATAAATATTGGGACATGGACACAATTCTAATCTTTTTGGCTCTATACACCACCACAATGGATTTGAAATGAAATGAACAAGATGTGCTTTAACTGCAGACTTTCAGCTTTAATTTGAGGGTATTTACATCCAAATCAGGTGAACGGTGTAGGAATTACAACACTTTGTAGATGTGCCTCCCACTTTTTAAGGGACCAAAAGTAATGGGACAGATTAACAATCGTCCATCAAACTTTCACTTTTTAATACTTGGTTGTAAATCCTTTGCAGCCAATTACAGCCTGAAGTCTGGAACGCATAGACATCACCAGACGCTGGGTTTCATCCCTGGTGATGCTCTGCCAGGCCTCTACTGCAACTGTCTTCAGTTCCTGCTTGTTCTTGGGGCATTTCCCCTTCAGTTTTGTCTTCAGCAAGTGAAATGCATGCTCAATCGGATTCAGGTCAGGTGATTGACTTGGCCATTGCATAACATTCCACTTCTTTCCCTTAAAAACCTCTTTGGTTGCTTTCACAGTATGCTTCGGGTCATTGTCCATCTGCACTGTGAAGCGCCGTCCAATGAGTTCTGAAGCATTTTGCTGAATATGAGCAGATAATATTGTCCGAAACACTTCAGAATTCATCCTGCTGCTTTTGTCAGCAGTCACATCATCAATAAATACAAGAGAACCAGTTCCATTGGCAGCCATACATGCCCACGCCATGACACTACCACCACCATGCTTCACTGATGAGGTGGTATACTTTGGATCATGAGCAGTTCCTTTCCTTCTCCATACTCTTCTCTTCCCATCACTCTGGTACAAGTTGATCTTGGTCTCATCTGTCCATAGGATGTTGTTCCAGAACTCTGAAGGCTTTTTTAGATGTTGTTTGGCAAACTCTAATCTGGCCTTCCTGTTTTTGAGGCTCACCAATGGTTTACATCTTGTGGTGAACCCTCTGTATTCACTCTGGTGAAGTCTTCTCTTGATTGTTGACTTTGACACACATACACCTACCTCCTGGAGAGTGTTCTTCATCTGGCCAACTGTTGTGAAGGGTGTTTTCTTCACCAGGGAAAGAATTCTTCGGTAATCCACCACAGTTGTTTTCCGTGGTCTTCCGCGTCTTTTGGTGTTGCTGAGCTCACCGGTGCGTTCTTTCTTTTTAAGGATGTTCCAAACAGTTGATTTGGCCACACCTAATGTTTTTGCTATCTCTCTGATGGGTTTGTTTTGTTTTTTCAGCCTAATGATGGCTTGCTTCACTGATAGTGACAGCTCTTTGGATCTCATATTGAGAGTTGACAGCCACAGATTCCAAATGCACATAGCACACTTGAAATGAACTCTGGACCTTTTATCTGCTCCTTGTAAATGGGATAATGAGGAAATAACACACAGCTGGCCATGGAACAGCTGATCAGCCAATTGCCCCATTACTTTTGGTCCCTTAAAAAGGGGGAGCCACATATACAAACTGCTGTAATTCCTACACCGTTCACCTGATTTGGATGTAAATACCTTCAAATTAAAGCTGAAAGTCTGCAGTTAAAGCACATCTTGTTCGTTTCATTTCAAATCCATTGTGATGGTGTATAGAGCCAAAAAGATTAGAATTGTGTCCATGTCCCAATTTTTATGGACCTGACTGTATATATACAGTATCTGACAAAAGTAAGTACACCCCTCAGTCACATTTGTGTAAATCTTTTCTTCTATCTTTTCATGTGACAACACTGAAGAAATGACACTTGTCTACAATGTAAAGTAGTGAGTGTACAGCTTGTATAACAGTGTAAATTTGCTGTCCCCTCAAAATAACTCAACACACAGCCATTAATGTCTAAACCGCTGGCAACAAAAGTCAGTACACCCCTAAGGGAAAATCTCCAAATTGGGCCCAAAGTGTCAATATTTTGTGTGGCCGCCATTATTTTCCAGCAATGCCTTAACCCTCTTGGGCATGGAGGTCACCAGAGCTTCACAGGTTGTCACTGGAGTCCTCTTCCCCTCCTCCATGATGACATCACAGAGCTGGTGGATGTTAGAGACCTTGCGCTCCTCCACCTTCCATTTGAGGATGTCCCACAGATGATCAATAGGGTTTAGGTCTGGAGACATGCTTGGCCAGTCCATCACCGTTACCCTCAGCTTCTTTAGCAAGGCAGTGGTGGTCTTGGAGGTGTGTTTGGGGTGGTTATCATGTTGGAATACTGCCCTGCGGCCCAGTCTCTGAAGGGAGGGGATCATGCTCTGCTTCAGTAGGTCACAGTACATGTTGGCATTCATGGTTCCCTCAATGATCTGTAGCCCCCCAGTGCCGGCAGCACTCATGCAGCCCCAGACCATGACACTCCCACCACCATGCTTGACTGTAGACAAGACACACTTGTCTTTGTCCTCCTCACCTGGTTGCCCCCACACAAGCTTGTCACCATCTGAACCAAATAAGTTTATCTTGGTCTCATCAGACCACAGGACGTGGTTCCAGTAATCCATGTCCTTAGTCTGCTTGTCTTCAGAAAACGAGTGCTTTGGATTACAAGCATGCTTCTGGAGCGAATTATGGTTGTAATCCAAGGTACTACTGTACATTCGCTTCCAATAGACATCAGATGTGAGGGTGCAGTCCCCCCCCCCCCCCCTGCTGGTGACAAATTCCCCCCATTGAATGTCTTTCACAAATTTAGTAAAGTGGCGCCTTGTCTCCTCGCACCGCCTGGTTCCAGGATGGTAGAAAACTGTTTTTTTTTTTTTCCCCTGCACATTAAAATGACGACATTGCCTCCCAAACCAAACAAGGCAGAGCCATCAACCCCGGCGGTCCCGTCTCTCCCACCGATCGGAGCAGCGGCCATGCCATCCAAACATTGGAGTTGCTCCTCAGCGATGGACGGCTGACGTGCGTCACCTCAGACTGTACGGGGCGCGCTCGGTGCGGGGAAAAGCGTCGGGGACAGCGAAGGCGCTTGTAACCCAATCTGACGACCGTCCGGGATGACTAACAAGATAAACACAAAAACATTGACGTTGGACGGAGGAAGATTAATAAACCTTTTTTTGTTTGAAACTTCCCCCCCAAAAAAAGAGAAATTTGGCTTTTTCAAACCATTTTGGGGCCCAGCGCGGACGGGATCACTTCTTTCCTCGCAGGGAGCATTGCCTGTGATTTTTGGATGGACTCCCGCGTCCCCTGCAGGAACACAATCTGCTCATTTACATATCAAAGTGGCCGGATAACCAATCCTGTCGGCTTCAAAGGAGGAGATGAATGCGCTGTGTATATATATATATACAGGTTCCCTCCTGGACTCCCCTCCACTTTCTTCACCTCCCAAACCGGCCAAAAAATTTCTGTTGTTTTAACCCAACTTGTCTGATGTCTGGCGGTTTCTCCTTCAGCTGATTGCAGCACGTGGCGATCGAAGGGGCCACAACGGGAAGATGCGATCGAGGGGGATTAACAAGTTCAGCTCCTGTGCGCCCCCTATGGAGCAGAGCAATCGTTACATTTCTGCTATGGGCGTGCTTATTGCATTATAGCTTTGTGATTATTTTGGATAACAAAGAAATACATATTACTTTTTTATTAACTTTTTTTTATAACATACAAGGATTTGTTTTGCCAATATTTTGTTGCAAAAAAAAAATATTTTATTTTGTTTGTAATCCATAGAAGAAGAAAAAAAACTCATCTTTGTCTATAGATAATGTTTATAAACAATGTTACCTTGTATCTCTCTATCTCCTGTCAATGTTTATAAACAATGTTACTTTGTATCTCTCTATCTCCCGCCTGATCAATGTTTATAAACAAAGTTACTTTGTATCTCTCTATCTCCTGTCTGATCAATGTTTATAAACAATGTTACTTTGTATCTCTCTATCTCCTGTCAATGTTTATAAAACAATGTTACTTTGTATCTCTCTATCTCCCGTCTGATCAATGTTTATAAATAATGTTACTTTGTACCTCCTGTCTGATCAATGTTTATAAACAATGTTACTTTGTATCTCTCTATCTCCTGTCTGATCAATGTTTATAAATAATGTTACTTTGTACCTCCTGTCTGATCAATGTTTATAAACAATGTTACTTTGTATCTCTCTATCTCCTGTCAATGTTTATAAACAATGTTACTTTGTATCTCTCTATCTCCCGCCTGATCAATGTTTATAAACAAAGTTACTTTGTATCTCTCTATCTCCTGTCTGATCAATGTTTATAAACAATGTTACTTTGTATCTCTCTATCTCCTGTCTGATCAATGTTCATAAACAATGTTGCTTTGTATCTCTCTATCTCCCGTCTGATCAATGTTTATAAACAATGTTACTTTCTATCTCTCTATCTCCCGTCTGATCAATGTTTATAAAAAATGTTACTTTGTATCGCTCCATCTCCTGTCTGATCAATGTTTATAAACAATGTTACTTTGTATCGCTCTATCTCCCGTCTGATCAATGTTTATAAACGATGTTTAGAAGAACAGGGTGCAGTACACATGTCCTGTGAACTTCGATTTGTTTTTTCGGGCATGTGTGGCATGCTCAGTGTTCACAACTGTTTAAGGATTGCAATAAATTCACTTGTTTTATATTCTACAGAAGAACTTTAAATTATGGAGTGTATTGGAAATAATTTTTCGGGGGTTGGGTACTGGCAAAGTTCAAGTTTAGCAAAATGTTTTACTAAACTTCTGTAGTTACATTATTTCAAAATCAGCAGAATTTTTTTCAGCTTTGCTTATAAACCTCCAACAAACATTATTTATATATCCTCCGTCAATCCTTCCTGTAATTCAAAATAGTCTGTAACAGCAGAAATGCAAAAAGAATCTTTTTATTTATATAGCTCTGACATATACTGCAGTGCTGTACAGAGATCACTGAGCCAATCACACCAGTCTCTGTAGCAGAGGAGCTTACACTCTAATGTCCTCTCCCCCACAGTCACACACTATTATTATTATACATTTATATGGCTCTGACATATACTGCATCGCTGTACAGAGATCACTAAGCCAGTCACATCAGTCTCTGCACCAGAGGAGCTTCTCCACCAGGTGGTGCTGTTCTGCAGGTTGCTGTTGGCTCACTCTGCTGTGATCTCAGCTGAGAGAGGCAGCAAATCTGGGGCCTCTCATTCAGGCTTTTCCCAGGCAAGCATGGGCCATGTTGGGGAAGACGAAGGTGGAGGCTCTCCAGAGGCACTGAGGCCTACTCTATGAGCTCAAGCTGCAATGGATCCTGGGCCTGTCCCTATGCAAGAGGAATCCTTACCAGTCCTCCAGGATAAAGTGGTGAACAGACTTCACCACATTGCTAAAGAAAAACAGAAACTTGCTGTAATGAAAGAGGATCTCAAGAAAAAGAAATCCCTGCATAGTAAGTCTGGGAACAGTAAGAGGGAAGTCTCCAAGCTGAAGTCTCTGGAAGAGGCATTGAAAAAGCAGGAGAAGTTGGTCGCCTCTCTGAAGGAGAGCAGCGGTGTGTTAAGAGAAAAGTGTGAGAATGAGGAGAGATTCCAACAGATGAAGGAGAGTGCCTGTGCCATTACCAGCCAGAGGTTGGATGCCACAGCAATGGCGACAGTTTAGAGGGGGGTAAAGAAGTGGCTTCACATGGTGACCCCAGTACTACCCCTGTCTCAGGATCGGTTGTGCCTGAGTTAGTATCTGCCCCCCTCCCTCCCCAGCGGCCTGGGTACTCTCAGGAGGAAGTTGAGGAAAATGGCGGATTTCTGCAGGCCATTGCAGAAATGGAATCTCCCTTGAGTGGCACCGACTCATCAGATGAAGATCATGGGAATGCAGGAAGAGATGGCATGTATCCAGGCAGAGAAGTTTCTGCTGGCTGTGTGGAGTCCCACATGGACACTAACAGTGCAGAGCAGGAATGTCGCATGAACATTGAAACTGCAGACTTGAAGACTTTACTTGATGATGGGACTGCTGGTATCTGTGGTACTTCTGGTACTATGGTGAGCGGAACTGTTGTGCTGGAGGGGAGGAGGGAGGATCAAGTGGTGGATAATTTACCAAACCAGATTTCAGAGGTTCCTATGCAGCCAGTTAATGTGTCATCTGTCCCAGTTAGGAATTATGCTAGGGCTGTGTTGGGACAAAGTCATGCTACTCCTGGAAGGGAGCTAGTTGTGGGACTTTCACCTAACGCACCTTCCATTAAACGCAGGAATGTTGTACAGCTCAGGTGGGAAGGAGTAGGTATTCCACCTATCAGGAGGGAGGTTGTGGATAAGATCCTAGCCATGGGATTTAAGGTGGAGGATATTTATGCTCTTATCAGTCCGGCTAGTTCCTTTGAATATGATTTATCATTTGTTCGTCCAGAATCACTGGATCTGTTTTTGGAGCGGTTTGAACATGTATATGGGGGCCAGCCGGACTGGAAGGGGCCTCACGACAGCACTTGATAAAGAATGTGACTATCCTGACAAGGAATGAGCTTTTACCCTCCCGAGGATTTATGGGTCTGGTTAAGGAGGTTTGGTGAAACGTTGTGTCCCCTAAAAAAGATTGTGGATGATAGAGGAATCTGGAGGGGTGGGTGGTCGGTGACAATGAGGTTGAGAGTGCGTGGGAATGTGTTCCAGCATTTACCCTCCTCTGCCTTTATTGGTAGAGATAGGATTACCGTCTTCTACCCTGGTCAACCCAAGCTGTGCCATAAATGTGGAGTCAAGGGACATTTCTCCTCTAAATGTCCAAAACAGAAGTGCCCTCTGTGCCAGGAACTGGGGCATCTTGCCAGGGACTGTAACATCATTAAATGTAACCTATGTGATAAGGTTGGTCACCCTTATAGTCGGTGCCCTGAGGCTTTGCACAATAAGCCAGAGTTAGTGGAGGAATTTTTCCATCGGATAGAGAAGAGTCTGGGTTGGCGGAGGTTGTACCAGGGTATCCTAGTGTCTCTGTCCCTTCAGAATCGGTGTCTGTGAGGCCCTCTGTGGTGTCAGTGTCCCCCCAGTCTGTGGTGTCAGTGTCTTCCCAGTCTGTGGTGTCAGTGTCCCCCAGTCTGTGGTGTCATTGTCCCCCCAGTCTGTGGTTCCCCAGTCAGTGTCAGAAAGTGTGGTTGTCAAGTCTGTGTCCGCACCTGTTGTTTCTCCTAGTGTAGTGAAGGCAGCGGAGGGTGCTGGACCAGAATTTATGGTGGTGCCAACCCCTCCTCCTTGGCATGGCAGAAGTGCGGCTGGAGTTCGGCAGACACCGAGGGGTGGCGTGAGGGATGAATTGGATGATGGAGGGGCGGAGGTGGGAAAGGAATGAGGGTGGCTGGTGCAGAATGCAAGGTGAATGATGTGGAAGTCAGGGTGAATGATGTGAAAGTCAGGGTGAATGATGTGGGGGGGAAGGGTTAATGAGGGGTTTTAGAATCGCATCCTGATGGTGATTAAATCTCAAAAGTTTTCTTAGCCTGGATTGTGTTTAAGTTGAGGTTCGGGGTTTGTAATTGTCATTAAAATATGTTTCTTTCTATGTTATCTTGTCAGGAAACGGTTTTCTTTATTTGCTGATGTAAGCACGCTTGTTTTTGTTTAGTTGCTGTTTATTTTTGTGTAAATATGTTTTTATTAATGTATGTTTGTATGATTTTTTGATAAAAAAAATTTCACTCTAATGCACAGAGACAGTTGTTTGGGTGCCAGTGAACCTTCAAATGCATTTCATGGCTGTAAGTAGGAGAAGGGACATTTAGAGGACATACATGGTTTATATAGACAATTTTCTTTATGGAATGACCCCCCTCCGAATATGATATTAACCCTTTCTTTAGTCCTGCTGAGATGCTCCATAGACAGAGAGGGTTGGCTTCTCTTATCATTAATGTCATTTATTCTACTTGTTGGCCTTGTTTGTAGATTGTCATTTAGTTACACACATCTATACAATGCCACCGGCACGCTGAAGAGCGGTTGTCGATGAGCTCAGACGCGGGGAGGGCGGTCATTGCGGTGATATTCAGCCCGGCGTAAAGTAATCGTTTTAAGTGCATTAAATAACATCTCCATCCCGGGACTCCGGTCATAATAAATATTCTGTCAATCAAATCCGGGAAGGGCCGGGGTGAGGACACTGACATTACAGATAAGATGACTTGTTGCCAATAGAGACACTCTGACATTCACAGCCCATCACACAGGTCACCTTCAGACCTGCCAGGAAAACAGAGAGGGGCCCCGCAAGCTGCAGGGCCCGGTGCTGCATAGGGGGCCAAGAGGAACCACCAATAAGGAAATACAAAGGGAGCTCCAGCCAATGTGTTCTGTGACAGAAGAGGCCGATATGTAAAAAGATCAAAACTGATACTTTTCCCTTTTTTTTTCTCCAGGAAATAATTCCCATCTATAAAGCTTCTCTCTGGGATTTCTCTGATGCCGAGAGATCTGTTTTGCAGATACAATTTGCTGATTTGTGAGAAGATTTTTAGCTACATTTGGCAACAGACGTAATTCGGTAATGGAGCTGAAGAAGGAACTTTCCTCGAGGTGTGATCATTTGTTACATTTTTTTTTATACATATTATTTTCTGACACTTTGTTTTTCTTTTATTGATTTTGCACATATTATATTATATGGGGCAGCTGTGGACTTCCTGTCAACCTGAACCAGTATGGCTGCAAGCAGGTCCATGGCAGTCCTACGCTGTCATTGCTCTGCTAATGGGCCTACAGAAGTACAGGGTTCTCCTAAGCTGCTCCGCAACACTGAATCGCCAGAGTCCGATGTGAATTTACCTTATCTGCTTGTAGACGGGTGCATTGCAGAGGCAGAGGAAGTCAAGAGGAACCCATGGTTTCCTGGACCACAGGAGGCAGCTATCTGATTGGATACTGGTTGGCTCCCCATGTGCCTCTGGTGGCCATCTTGGGTCAGGCAGGGTCTGTTTAAGACCCTGGCTGCTGGGTATTGCGCCCGACACGTCACCCGTCTGACAGTGCTTAGTGTCAGGCAGAGGTTCCTGAGGAGTAGGGAAAGTGCTGGGACATGACGCCCTACCTGGAAGCTCCCCACTTGGGCATGGACTGGTCAGGCTGCATTCGGCTCCTCGAGACAGACGCTGTCGGCACACCTATGACCTTCTGCTACTAACTCATCAATGTTCTATCCTGAGAGTGCTCCCGGTTGGGGCTGCCTTCTCTTCTGGGGCTGTTGTGTATTGCCAAACTTCAGTTACAATATATTTCTGTTTCTCTGCATCTGGACTTTGAGTGTTTTTTTCTGAGGCTCCACCACGCTTCACCCACCCACATGCTCACTGTACGTATGAATGGTGGTCTCAAACCCCAGGACAACATCCCCCTGGTCCAATCCAGCACCAGCCCTTCTAATGGTCAGGAGTTACACTTCCACAAGAACTTATATTCTGGTTTCATGGTGGCAGGCCATGACTCTGATGTGACACTGGGGCTCAGGTCATCTGCATCATGTTCCAGTGGAAGGGTCCTCACTCACCACCAGGAGGGAAGACCCCCTTTCCATTAGTGACCACCAACTCCTGGCTGGAGTAGATTTCCTTGTCACTTGTATACAGAACCCTGATGTCCCCGCCAGAGCAGCCTATTGGGCTTGGTTCAGCTGCCTGGAGCCTAACTGAGCATTGGCTCATTTCACTCTGCTATTCAGACATTCCCACTTGAAGAACATCACTAGAAACAAAGACCCTATCTTTTGCTGAACACTTGAAGGATACATTTTCCATTATACAGAAGGATATTTAGCAGGCAAACATTGTATCCATCTGCAGTGGCATTCAAGTCCCTATTTCTGTTTCAGAAGAGGTGCACTTGAGTGAATGAACCCAAATCCAAGAGAAACCATCTCCAGAGGAAGACCTCATGGTGGGAAGGACACAGTCCACAGTCCTACTTCTCCATGGTGCAGCTGCTCTACATTCCAACCACACTAAGCTCCACCCACTACTTATATGTAGCCCTGCCAGAGAGGGCGGTACTTCTTGGAGGTGGTACCAGGAGGAGCCTGAACTAAGGGAAACACACTTTTCTGGACTATTTATTCATAATTTTTTTTTCAGTTCTTTTAATATCAATCACTGTAACTCAACACACCTTTATTTTGTTTCTTGTTTTTTTTTTTTTTTTTTTGTGGTAATATCTTACATTTGTGGTGCTGCTCTTTTTTTCACACTGAATTATCTTTTCACATGCGCGGTATTATTTTTGTATTTATAAGTCATTTTATAGGCCTGGTTGACAAGGCTCCACCAGTAACCAATTGTGGAATAAATTAGAGGACTTCCACGGGAGAGCTATGACCTTCTTGGCCTTAAAAGCAAATCATTTTGGTAGAATTAGGCATACTGGAATGATCTAGCTAGCCTAGAAGACACCTAGCCACATTGCAGATATTAGATATGGTCAGAAGATTACAATAACTATCGAATAAATAATTTCAAGTAGGATCCCATTTTTATCCTATGTGCCTGGCTCTCCTGTCAATAAGTTTTTCAATTTTTTGGGGGGCAGCCATGGGCGTTTTAAGTCATTTTATAGACCTGGTTGATGAGGCTCAGCCAGTAACCAACTGTGGAAAAATTAGAGGAATTCACGGAAGAGCTATGACCATCTTGGCCTAAAAGTATAGAAGGCAATAAAGTTTGGCAGAATTAGGCATACTGGAGTTATCTAACTAGCCTAGAAGACATCTAGTGATATTATAGATATTAGATATGGTCAGAAGATTAGAAGAATGAGGGAAAAATTAATTTAAATTAGAATCCCATTTTATTCTATGTGCCTGGCTCCCCTCCCAATGTGCTTCTCAGTTTGTTCGTTTTTTGGGCAGCCATGGGCCTTATAGGTCAGTTTTATTGGCTTGGTTGACAAATCTCTGTCAGTAATCAATTGGGGGAAAATGAAGGGACTTCCATAGGGGAGCTATGACCTTCTTGGCCTAAAATGCGAAGACGTTTGGTAGAATTAGGCATACTGGACTGATCTAGCTAGCCTAGAAGACATCTAGCCACGTTGCAGATATTAGATATGGTCATAAGATTAGAATAATGGGGGAAAAAATAATTTCAAGTAGGATCCCATTTTATCCTATGTGCCTAGCTCTCCTGTCAATATGTTTCTCAATTTTTTTTGGGAGGGGTGGGCAGCCATGGGCCTTATAGGTCATGTTATAGGCCTGGTTGACGAGGCTCAGCCAGTAACCAATTGTGGAAAAATTAGAGGACTTCCACAGGAGAGCTATGACCTTCTTGGCCTAAAAGTCTAGAAGGCAAAGAAGCTTGGCAGAATTAGGCATACTGAAATTATCTAACTAGCCTAGAAGATATCTAGTGAGATTATAGATATTAGATATGGTCAGAAGATTAGAAGAATGAGAAAAAAAATATTTTTAGGTAGAATCCCGTTTTATCCTATGTGTGCCTGGCTCTCCTGCCAATGTTTTTTTTTGGACAGTCATGGGCCTTATAGGTCAATTTTATTGGCTTGCTTAATTGGGCTCTATCAGTAACAATTATGAGAAAAAATAAAGGACTTCCATAGGAGAGCTATGACCTTCTTGGTCTAAAAATATAGAAAGCCAAGAAGTTTGGCAGAATTAGGCATCCTGGAATGATATAGCTAGCCTAAAAGACACCTAGTGAGATTACAGATATTAGATATGGTCAGAAGATTTGCCAATGTGCCCCTCACTTTTTATTTTCTTTTGGGCAGCCATGGGCCTAATAGGTCAGTTTTATTGGCTTGGTTGACAAATCTCTGCCAGTAATCAATTGGGGGAAAATGAAGGGACTTCCATAGTGGAGCTATACTTTTCTTGGTCTAAAAGTATAGAAGTTTGGTAGAATTAGGTATACTGAAATTATCTAGCTAGCCTAGAAGACATCTAGCCAGGTTTCAGACATTAGGTATGGTCAGAAGATTAAAAGAATGAGGGAAAAATGTATTTGACGTAAGATCCAATACTATCTTACGTGCCTGGCTCTCTCGTCAATGTGCATCTCAGTTTTTGGGGGGGCAGCCATGTGCCTTATGGGTCAGTTGTATGGGATTGGCTGACAAGGCTCTGCCAGTAACCAATTGTGGAAAAATTAGAGGACTTCCACAGAAGAGCTTTGACCTTCTTGGTCTAAAAGTATAGAAGGCCAAAAAACGTTCGTCAGAATTAGGCATACTGGAATTATCTAGCAAGTCTAGAAGACATCTAGACAGGTTGCAGATATTAGATATAGTCAGAAGATTAGTATTCAATTCATTTCAAGTAGAACTTTATTTTATCCTACATGCATGGGTCCCCCCCGGTAAATGTGCTTCTCTTTAATAGACGATAAAGGAACATCGCACACCAGTATGCAAGATGTGAAGAGATGGAAAAACGGCCTCAGGTCTGCCCCCCCCGATAACCGTCTGACACGTTTCACCCCAGCTCGGGGGCTTAGTCATACCTAGTCATGACTAAACCCCAGAGGGCGAAACACACCAGTGGCCATGGTGGAGCCAGAGCTGAGGTCTTTTTTTTTTACATCTCCTCACATCTTGCATACTTTGAGCTGCCGGTGTGCGGAATTCCTTTATCATCTTCGTGGAAGGGAGTTTAACAAGACTCGTGGCTACTCATTAAAATTAGAAGAAAAGAGGTTTAATCTTAAACTAGGTAGAGGGTTCTTTTCTGTAAGAGCGGCAAGGATGTGGAATTTCCTTCCACAGGCGGTGGTCTCAGCGGGGGGCATTGATAACTTCAAGAAACTATTAGATAATCACCTGAATGACCGCAACATACAGGGATATACAATGTAATACTGACATATAATCACACACATAGGTTGGACTTGATGGACTTGTGTCTTTTTTTTTAATCTCACCTACTATGTAACTATGACAGTTCTTTCTAGATGAGCATACTCACGCCAGAGCTCTATTAGCTTAGTAATGGAATTGGCACTTGGCGCTCCATAAAGCTTTTGCTTCTCTTGAATGCATTTCTAAAGGGAAACGATAAGGTCCAATCACACCAAGGCACGTGCCCCACCATGCATGCTGCAACACCACGTGCACATGGATATGACTCAGTCCTTTGCATTAACCACTTTCCAACCGCTGCACACACATATACGTCGGCAGAATGGCTTGTACAGGTAAATGGGCGTACCTGTACGTCCCTTAGAATTTGCCACCTTGTGGGCACGCGCAAATTTTATGTTCGCCGGCGGCCCGCGATCGTGAGACGGAGAGGCAGAACGGGGAGATGGCTATGTAAACAAGGCATTTCCCTGTTCTGCCTAGGGAGCAGTGATCGCTGTCCTGTCAGTGGTAGCCCACCCCCACCCCCATAGTTAGAATCACTCCCTAGGACACACTTAACCCCTTGATCGTCCCCTAGTGTTTAACACCTTCCCTGGCAGTCTCATTTATACAGTAATCAGTGGCTATTTATAGCACTGATCGCTGTATAAATGCCAATGGTCCCAAAATAGTGTCAAAAGTGTCCGATGTGTCCGCCATAATGTCGCAGATAAAAATCGCAGATCGCCGCGATTACTAGTAAAAAAGAAATTAATGATAAAAATGCCATAAATCTATCCCCTATTTTGTAGACGCTATAACTTTTGCGCAAACCAATCAATATACGCTTATTGCGATTTTTTTTTTTTTACCAAAAACATGTAGAAGAATACGTATCGGCCTAAACTGAGGAAAAAATTTGCTATTTTATATATGTTTTTGGGGGGATATTCATTATAGCAAAAAGTAAAAAAAAAAATGCTTTTTTAAAAAAAATTGTCGCTCTTTTTTTGTTTATAGCGCAAAAAAAGAAAAACCGCAGAGGCGATCAAATACCATCAAAAGAAAGCTCTATTTGTGGGGAAAAAAAAGGACATCAATTTTGTTTGGGTACAGCATCACACAACCGCGCAATTGTCAGCTAAAGCGACGCAGTGTCGAATCACAAAAAATTCTCTGGTCAGGAAGGGGGTAAATCCTTCCGCGGCTGAAGTGGTTAACCCGGCCTATAGCAGATGACGGCCCGGGCGGTGGTTCAGTTATCCTGACTGGGCATCATATGACATCCAGCAGGATAACATGCCGCCGCACACCCATGGGGGGCACACATCGCGGCGATCGGTGTGTCAGTCTGACACACCGCTCCACCGATCTTGGTAAAGAGCCTCCGGCGGAGGCTCTTTACCACGTGATCAGCCGTGTCCAATCATGGCTGATCAGGATGTCAATAGGAAAAGCCGTTGATTGGCTTTTCCTCACTCGTGTCTGACAGACACGAGTAGAGGAGAGCCGATCGGGGGGTCTGCGCTGATTGTTTATCAGCGCAGCCCCCCTTCGGATGCCCACACTAGACCACAAGGGAAGCCGCCAGGACCACGAAGGAAGGGGGAAACATGTGGATGGCCAGGTATGTACCCCATAGCCATCCATATGTGCAAATTAATGCCCAATCTGTGCCAATCAGTGCCCACAAATGGGCACTGACTGGCACCATTATATATCAGTGATGCCCAGAAATGCCACCCACTAGTGTCATCAGTGCCACCAATCAGTGTCCATCGGTGCTACCTGTCAGTGCCCATCCGTGCCCATCAGTGCCCACCTATCAGTGCCCATCTGTGCCACCTATCAGTGCCACCCATAAGTACCCATCAGTGCCACCCATAAATACCCATCAATGCCACCTACCAGTGCCCATCAGTGCCGCCTATGAGTGCCCATCAGTGCCGCATACCAGTTCCACCTATCAGTGCCCACCATCAGTGCCCGTCAGTGCCACCTCATCAGTGTCACCTCATTGGTGCCACCTCATCAGTGCCCATCAGTGCCGCCTTATCAGTGCCCGTCAGTGTAGCCATATCAGTGCCCATCATTGAAGAAGAAAACGTACTTACAGTATTTACAAAAATGTTTAACAGAAACAAAGAAAAACTTGTTTTTTTTCAAAATTTTTGGTCTTTTTTTATTTGTTGTGCAAAAAATAAAAACCACAGTGGTGATCAAATACCACCAAAATAAAGCTCTATTTGTGGGAACAAAATGATAAAAAATTTGTTTGGGTACAGTGTAGCAAGACCGCGCAATTGTCATTCAAACTGCAACAGCGCTGAAAGCTGAAAATTGGCCTGGGCGGGAAGGTGTCTAAGTGCCCCCCGGTATTGAAGTGTTTAATGAGCAGATGAACCTAAAAAAAATAAAAAATGTTTTTTTATCATATAAACCAGACTTTCTCAACCTTTTCAACACGGAGGAACCCTTCAAATAACCTTTTCTGGTCTCAGGAAACCCCTGTTAAAAAAATGTCTATATCTACAACCCATGATACGTTGGTCTGATGGTCGGTGGAAGAGCGTTCCTCACTTTTGTGGTCTTGGGGGAGGAATGTTCCCCCTACAGATAGCTAAAAAAATTAATTGGTGTCACCGGGAACTTATCTGAGAGGCACAAAAATTGGTCATTGCCCAAGGAACCCCTAGCAACCATTGGAGGAACCCTGGTTGAGCGATGTTGCAGAATCTTTTCAACACGGAGGAACCCTTAAAAACTTTTTCTGGTCTCAGGAAACCCCTGTTAAAAAAATGTCTATATCTACAACCCATGATACGTTGGTCTGATGGTCGGTGGAAGAGCGTTCCTCACATCTGTGGTCTTAGTGGAAGAATGTTCCCCCTACAGATAGCTAAAAAAAAATCATTGGTGTCACTGGGAACTGATCTGAGAGGCACAAAAATTGGTCATTGCCCAAGGAACCCCTAGCAACCATTGGAGGAACCCTGGTGGAGAAACCCTTGATATAAACGCTGACTCTGAAGAAGCTCGGGATGAAGCTCACACCTTGGGTTCCAGCTTCAGAATATTCCCAATTGTGACCTTGACTGGGGAGGGGGTGGGAGGGGGTGGGGAGGGTGTTGAGTTAATAAGGCTGCAACAAATGACGGTTTCTTGGTCGATTTGCCTAGTGAACTGTTAATTGTAAAACCGAAAGACATTATGTTCGGCTTTCTCTATCACATCTTGTGTTTTAACAGTGACACTTCATTGAGTGCAATTAACAAAGCCTCCGAGATTTATTAAGACACTTCTTCACGGCCAATGATCCATCCCACTTAAGACATAACAGTGTAAAATGCACATTATCTCCTCCTGGCACTTCCAATAATGCTTCATGAACTAGCAAGGCATATGTTAAGGCAGATAAAATGGCGTTATTAGCTGACAAATCTCACAATTTATTAGACAGTTAATTTATCAGCTTAAAAGACACTTAAAACAGCTGTGCATTTAATGCTTTTTTAATGTATCCAGTAAAACTTGCATAATTGCCTGCGGCCCAATTTGTTTTTATTTTTTTTGTTAGCGATGTTGCAGAATGGCGCATTTACTGTGTACATTGTCTGACATTTCTCCCTCAAGGTTCACACAATGGGGGAGGGGAGGACCATGTGACGGATGATGCCACAACCGGGGGGGGGGGGGGGGGGTAATTCTGCAACATTGCTAAATGTTCGCAGGTTCAATTTGAGGGATTGTTAAACAAATGTCATGGGGGGGGCAGGTACCAAAAAAAAAATCATTTTCTAGGCGAACCCCCCTTTCCACCAAGCTTATGCATGTACAGCAGGTATAGAAAAGAATCCCCCCACACCCACACCCCTTTAAAAAAAATCCCATTTTGTTGCTTTGCAGCCTGAAATGAAGACAGTTTTAGTTTTATCCATCTGTATTTACATCCAAGTGAAAAAAAAAAATAATAATATAATAATAATAATGATAATAATAATATAACATCAACAGAGAAAAATAAAAAAAAAATCAAAAACAGAATCATTGAGTTGGAAAAAGGAACCCCCCTCCTTGTATCAGTATTTAGTTGGACTCCCTTTTGCTGTAATTCCAGCCTTTAGTCTGTTGGGTTTTGTCTCTCTACTAACTTCGCACATCTAGACTTTGTAATATTACCAATTTCCCAATATTACTTTGGGATTAATAAAGTATTCTAATAATTATAATAAATAATTTGCCTGTTCTTTGCAGAACGGCTCAGGTTCAGTTACATTTAATGGTGAGCGTTCCACAGATTTCCAATGGGGTCTGTTGGGATCAGCGGTTAGATGAGAAGGCGGGGAATGTCCACCAATGAGCACACAGTGGTTGGAGGAGAAGGCAGGGAATGTCCACCAATGAGCACACAGTGGTGGGAGGCGAAGGTGGGGATGTTCACCAATGAGCACACAGTGGTTGCAGCAGAAGGCAGGGAATGTCCACCAATGAGCACACAGTGGTTGGAGGAGAAGGCGGGGAATGTCCACCAATGAACACACAGTGGTTGGAGGAGAAGGCGTGGAATGTCCACCAATGAGTACACAGTGGTTGGAGGAGAAGGCAGGGAATGTCCACCAATGAGCACACAGTGGTTGGAGGAGAAGGCGGGGAATGTCCACCAATGAGCACACGGTGGTTGGAGGAGAAGGCAGGGAATGTCCACCAATGAGCACACAGTGGTTGGAGGAGAAGGTAGGGAATGTCCACCAATGAGCAAACAGTGGTTGGAGGAGAAGGTGGGGAATGTCCACCAATGAGCACACAGTGGTTGGAGGAGATGGCGGGGAATGTCCACCAATGAGCACACAGTGGTTGGAGGAGGAGGCGGGGAATGTCCACCAATGAGCACACAGTGGTTGGAGGAGAAGGTGGGGAATGTCCACCAATGAGCACACAGTGGTTGGAGGAGATGGCGGGGAATGTCCACCAATGAGCACACAGTGGTTGGAGGAGAAGGTGGGGAATGTCCACCAATGAGCACACAGTGGTTGGAGGAGATGGCGGGGAATGTCCACCAATGAGCACACAGTGGTTGGAGGAGGAGGCGGGGAATGTCCACCAATGAGCACACAGTGGTTGGAGGAGAAGGCAGGGAATGTCCACCAATGAGCACACAGTGGTTGGAGGAGAAGGCAGGGAATGTCCACCAATGAGCACACAGTGGTTGGAGGAGAAGGCGGGGAATGTCCACCAATGAGCACACAGTGGTTGGAGGAGATGGCGGGGAATGTCCACCAATGAGCACACAGTGGTTGGAGGAGATGGCGGGGAATGTCCACCAATGAGCACACAGTGGTTGGAGGAGGAGGCGGGGAATGTCCACCAATGAGCACACAGTGGTTGGAGGAGAAGGTGGGGAATGTCCACCAATGAGCACACAGTGGTTGGAGGAGATGGCGGGGAATGTCCACCAATGAGCACACAGTGGTTGGAGGAGAAGGTGGGGAATGTCCACCAATGAGCACACAGTGGTTGGAGGAGATGGCGGGGAATGTCCACCAATGAGCACACAGTGGTTGGAGGAGGAGGCGGGGAATGTCCACCAATGAGCACACAGTGGTTGGAGGAGAAGGCAGGGAATGTCCACCAATGAGCACACAGTGGTTGGAGGAGAAGGCAGGGAATGTCCACCAATGAGCACACAGTGGTTGGAGGAGAAGGCGGGGAATGTCCACCAATGAGCACACAGTGGTTGGAGGAGAAGGTGGGGAATGTCCACCAATGAGCACACAGTGGTTGGAGGAGATGGCGGGGAATGTCCACCAATGAGCACACAGTGGTTGGAGGAGGAGGCAGGGAATGTCCACCAATGAGCACACAGTGGTTGGAGGAGGAGGCGGGGGAATGTCCACCAATGAGCACACAGTGGTTGGAGGAGAAGGCAGGGAATGTCCACCAATGAGCACACAGTGGTTGGAGGAGAAGGTGGGGAATGTCCACCAATGAGCACACAGTGGTTGGAGGAGATGGCGGGGAATGTCCACCAATGAGCACACAGTGGTTGGAGGAGGAGGCGGGGAATGTCCACCAATGAGCACACAGTGGTTGGAGGAGAAGGCGGAGAATGTCCACCAATGAGCACACAGTGGTTGGAGGAGAAGGTGGGGAATGTCCACCAATGAGCACACAGTGGTTGGAGGAGAAGGCGGGGAATGTCCACCAATGAGCACACAGTGGTTGTAGGAGAAGGCGGGGAATGTCCACCAATGAGCACACAGTGGTTGGAGGAGAAGGCGGGGAATGTCCACCAATGAGCACACAGTGGTTGGAGGAGAAGGCGGGGAATGTCCACCAATGAGCACACAGTGGTTGTAGGAGAAGGCGGGGAATGTCCACCAATGAGCACTCAGTGGTTGGAGGAGAAGGCGGGGGAATGTCCACCAATGAGCACACAGTGGTTGGAGGAGAAGGCGGGGAATGTCCACCAATGAGCACATAGTGGTTGGAGGAGAAGGCAGGGAATGTCCACCAATGAGCACACAGTGGTTGGAGGAGAAGGTGGGGAATGTCCACCAATGAGCACACAGTGGTTGGAGGAGAAGGCAGGGAATGTCCACCAATGAGCACACAGTGGTTGGAGGAGAAGGCGGGGAATGTCCACCAATGAGCACACGGTGGTTGGAGGAGAAGGCGGGGAATGTCCACCAATGAGCACACAGTGGTTATAAGAGAAGGCGGGGAATGTCCACCAATGAGCACTCAGTGGTTGGAGGAGAAGGCGGGGAATGTCCACCAATGAGCACACAGTGGTTGGAGGAGAAGGCGGGGAATGTCCACCAATGAGCACACAGTGGTTGGAGGAGAAGGCTGGGAATGTCCACCAATGAGCACACAGTGGTTGGAGGAGATGGCGGGGAATGTCCACCAATGAGCACACAGTGGTTGGAGGAGGAGGCGGGGAATGTCCACCAATGAGCACACAGTGGTTGGAGGAGGAGGCGGGGAATGTCCACCAATGAGCACACAGTGGTTGGAGGAGAAGGCGGGGAATGTCCACCAATGAGCACACAGTGGTCGGAGGAGAAGGTGGAGAATGTCCACCAATGAGCACACAGTGGTTGTAGGAGAAGGCGGGAAATGTCCACCAATGAGCACACAGTGGTTGGAGGGGAAGGCGGGGAATGTCCACCAATGAGCACACAGTGGTTGGAGGAGAAGGCGGGGAATGTCCACCAATGAGCACACAATGGTTGGAGGAGAAGGCGGGGAATGTCCACCAATGAGCACACAGTGGTTGGAGGAGAAGGCGGGAAATGTCCACCAATGAGCACACAATGGTTGGAGGAGAAGGCGGGGAATGTCCACCAATGAGCACACAGTGGTTGGAGGAGAAGGCGGGGAATGTCCTTGCATGGCCTAGTCAGAGTCCAGACTTAAACCCCATTAAAAATCTGTGGAATGATTGAAGACTGCAGTCCACAAACGCTCATCATCAAATGTAACTGAACTTGACCTGTTATGCAAAGAAGATCGGGCAAACACTGCAAAGTCTAGATGTGCAAAGTTAGTAGAGAAAAATCCCAACAGACTAAAGGCTGCAATTACAGCAAAAGGGGTCCAACAAAATACTGACATAAGGGGGGGGGGGGGGGGGATCCTTTTTCCAACAGTGATTTTGTATTTGAATGTTTTTTTTTTTTTTCCTGACATGTTGGTGTTATATCTTTCACTTGAATGTTATGAGTTGCACGGAGTAAATACAGCTGGATAAAACAAAAACTGTGCCTGTCTTCACTTCTGGCTGCTAAGCAACAAAATGTGATTATTTTAAAAGGGGGGGGGGGGGTGGATCTTTTCTATACCCGCTGTATGTGGCCTTGTGGAAGTGGGTCTTAGGGCTCCATTCACATTCCGTGTAACAGGAACGCAAGTTCCCACTCGTGATTTTTAAAATTGCGATCCATACGTGTTCTCGCGTGTCACGCGCAGGGAAAGCCCCAGTCACTTTGGCGTCTGTTGCACCAAAGAAGCTCAGGTACCAAATTTTGGCCTCAAGCCGGGCGCATTTTTACCTGCGCATTTTGTTGCACGCTACCAGCACAGAGACCGATCTCTTACCAGGAGTCTCCTACTTGGTTCCCAATCACCTGATTGCTGTCACTGATTGGCTATCACAGGAATCAGTGCCTGTACAGCCCGCCCCTTGTATTATTTTCTCATCTCGAATGAATACATTGTATCTTTTTCTCCTTGCTAGAAAAGAAGATTGTTAAGAAAGGTTTGTAAAAAAAAAATGTAAAAAAATAAAATAAAGATAACATTGCTAGATCAAGGTTTGATCAGGGTCAATGTCAGGTTTGGGGGTCAATGTCAGGGTTGGGGGTCAATGTCAGGGTCGGGGGTCAATGTCAGGGTTGGGGGTCAATGTCAGGGTTGGGGGTCAATGTCAGGGTTGGGGGTCAATGTCAGGGTTGGGGGTCAATGTCAGGGTTGGGGGTCAATGTCAGTACCAGTTTAGTAAAGCTTGAAGGGCAAAAATAAAAATGCAAAATTTCTTTAAATAACATGCCTGGGGGGTGCCATGACCCCCGCCTGTGATGTGGCGCATCTCTACCATGTATACAACCTACTACATTTACAAAGAAATTGCCAGTAAATGACAGTTCCCTGCCTCCTACTTCTGTTTGTAAATAAAGCCTTCAGAGATTCCCTTATCCTAGAGGGGAGTAATAATACATAATATATTATAATAATTCACGATATCTCAGCTCTGATGTTTTTACAGTATCTCACAAAAGTAAGTACACCCCTCAGTCACATTTGTGTAAATCTTTTCCTCTATCTTTTCATGTGACAACACTGAAGAAATGACACTTGTCTACAATGTAAAGTAGTGAGTGTACAGCTTGTATAACAGTGTAAATTTGCTGTCCCCTCAAAATAACTCAACACACAGCCATTAATGTCTAAACCGCTGGCAACAAAAGTCAGTACACCCCTAAGTGAAAATCTCCACATTGGGCCCAATTAGCCATTTTCCCTCCCCGGTGTCATGTGACTCGTTAGTGTTACAAGGTCTCAGGTGTGAATGGGGAGCAGGTGTGTTAAATTTGGTGTTATCTCTCTCACTCTCTCATACTGGTCACTGGAAGTACAACATGGCACCTCATGGCAAAGAACTCTCTGAGGATCTGAAAAAAAGAATTATTGCTCTACATAAAGATGGCCTAGGCTATAAGAAGATTGCCAAGACCCTGAAACTGAGCTGCAGCACGGTGGCCAAGACCATACAGCGGTATAACAGGACAGGTTCCACTCAGAACAGGCCTCGCCATGGTCCACCAAAGAAGTTGAGGTCATGTGCTCAGCGTCATATCTAGAGGTTGTCTTTGGGAAATAGACGTATGAGTGCTGCCAGCATTGCTGCAGAGGTTGTAGGGGTGGGGGGGTCAGCCTGTCAGTGCTCAGACCATACGCCGCACATTGCATCAAATTGGTCTGCATGGCTGTCATCCCAGAAGGAAGCCTCTTCTAAAGATGATGCAAGAAAGTCCACAAACAGTTTGCTGAAGACAAGCAGACTAAGGAGATGGATTACTGGAACCATGTCCTGTGGTCTGATGAGACCAAGATAAACGTATTTGGTTCAGATGGTGACAAGCGTGTGTGGGGGCAACCAGGTGAGGAGGACAAAGACAAGTGTGTCTTGTCTACAGTCAAGCATGGTGGTGGGAGTGTCATGGTCTGGGGCTGCATGAGTGCTGCCGGCACTGGGGGGCTACAGATCATTGAGAGAACCATGAATGCCAACATGTACTGTGACATACTGAAGCAGAGCATGATCCCCTCCCTTCAGAGACTGGACCGCAGGGCAGTATTCCAACATGATAACCACCCCAAACACACCTCCAAGACCACCACTGCCTTGCTAAAGAAGCTGAGGGTAAAGGTGATGGACTGGCCAAGCATGTCTCCAGACCTAAACCCTATTGATCATCTGTGGGACATCCTCAAACGGAAGGTGGAGGAGCACAAGGTCTCTAACATCCACCAGCTCTGTGATGTCATCATGGAGGAGGGGAAGAGGATTCCAGTGACAACCTGTGAAGCTCTGGTGACCTCCATGTCCAAGAGGGTTAAGGCAGTGCTGGAAAATAATGGTGACCACACAAAATATTGACACTTTGGGCCCAATTTGGATATTTTCATTTAGGAGTGTACTGACTTTTGTTGCCAGCGGTTTAGACATTAATGGCTGTGTGTTGAGTTATTTTGAGGGGACAGCAAATTTACACTGTTATACAAGCTGTACACTCACTACTTTACATTGTAGACAAAGTGTCATTTCTTCAGTGTTGTCACATGAAAAGAGAGAAGAAAAGATTTACACAAATGTCACTGAGGGGTGTACTTACTTTTGTCAGACACTGTAAATCACTGATATCTCAGCTCTGACATTTG